>JAOTAV010094237.1:0-10965 GCA_026546445.1 Cyclargus thomasi | reverse complement strand
AAGTTTACTTTGCCCAATGTTAGGCAAATTCAAACCAATATACTATTAAACGATGAGAAAATGAATTTGGTAGATAGGACTGCATTCTTAGGTATAACATTAGATTGTAATTTTTTTATGGTTTACAAAACAAGATATAATTCACAATGCTTGCAGTATATATATCAGATTACAAAATTAATATAATCTAGAGATGTATCTCTCTAAGGAGTGAACACAACGTGCACGTAACAAAAAAAAAGTTGTGACAACTACTAAGCACTATAACTAATTTACAATATCATGTGCTGTAGTGATGAAGAAATATGAAAAAAAAAACATCAACAACAACCCTAGCCCAGAATCTCCTCAAGAATCTTTTTAGAGGAGGCAAGAAAACCAGAAAATATGTCGTATGTTGTATTAATAGCATTGTACGATGAGCATATACGGTATAAGGGTCCATGTTGTCCTAAATTCGTCCTATATGATGGTAGAGAGAAAGTTTTACGATGGAGGAAACGACTATATATAGATAATATAGGTGCCATCCTCAGCTACATATTCTTTTAGATCAAAATATATAAGATCATAGTATTTACTTTGATAACAATAATACACAGATCAAAGCGACAGTTTACTGCTCTCAGTAGGAAGAAGAGGGTAGATGGCTTCTGCTCTTGAAGCTTAAACCCTTTTCTTTGTAATCCTTATCACAGACATAATCAAGAGAATATATTTAAATATACTTGCGGACCCGACAGACGCTTGAGAGGAGATCAGTGACAAACAATCGAACACAATAATTATATATATTAAAATTATTCTAAGCATTCAACAAGATTGCTGTGCTGAAATTACTGGACTGATTTTGAAGAAAGTAATAAATAATGAAGAGTTAGGACTTCTTACTGCAAAAATTTCAGATTGCGCGTATGGTGTCGTGGAAAAGCGTAGAAATAAATTAAAGGTAAAGTAGGTACTTTTACTAAATGAGTAATATAAAACTACATCACGAGGTTACTTTTTTTTTGCCGTGTTCGCTAGCTTTTTTTGCATGGTTACATGCGCGCGCAAAATCTCTTATACGCATGCGTTGTCATGTCAACGTCAAAAAAAAAATGTTAATAACTGGTTACCTGTCAAGTTTTAGTTGGCGTTTCCGTGACATTACGTGAGCTTGCCATGCGCATAAGAGATTTGCGTCTACCAAAAAAACTTCTAGTGAACACCGCCATATTTAGGTACACCATTATTACCAAATAAGAGCATGATAAAAGAACATAAATATGAGTCATTAGACATGGTTAACCTTGTACGTACATTATGCATAATATTATTAAGATATCTGTGAGGTTGGTGGTGAACGTAAGTTTTCAACCAAAAACAATAAATATACAAACTCGATAACAGAATAATTTTGTATCGTGTGTTTAAATACTGAGTCCGTCGAATGCGCCGTTTTGTGAAACGAAGAAATATGCGAGAAAATTAGAGGCATCCTTGTGATTTTTTTATTTTTTTGCTACTACAGGCGCTCACAAATGCCTTCTTCTGATGTTGGGAGTTTACATGACGGTAGTTGCTTTCCATCAGGAAGGATTAAGTGAGATTGAATTCAAAAGTATCAAAGATAGAGCCAAAAGCTGAGTGTTATAATAATTTAAAATAACCTACAACACCGAAAATTAATAAGGCCGCATCTGCAAAGATGTTGCTTTCAATCAAGTAACCCGTTTCTTCGTTTAACCATATTAGGCAAGTGAAGCGAGCCCTGTATATCCTACGGCTAGTATATGTTTGTGGTACACTTTACGGAAAAACTAGAAGAGATTTAGGTGCGAGCTTCATCATATTAATTTGAGTTTATAATATGTAGATGTGTTTAAAAATAAAATTGTAGATACTAACAAAAAATGTAATGTTGCACTAGTAACATCATCTGAGTTGAGATGTACAATTGTAAAGATAAACTAAACTAACAAATGTCCACATATTTTATCTAGAACCGTAAAATTTTATTTCAAAAAATCCGCCGTAAATCGCTTTGGAAAACCCAATGTCACAAATCACATGACTCTAAATCTCGCGAGCCCTTAAAGTTTAAAAAAAAACGCAACGCAATTCTAATTATGTTTTGAGTTCCCACTATTGGACGGCACAACTGTAATTAAACAGTGATTTAACCAGGTTATATAACACAATATTTACCGAGTCATAAAGTTTAATATACTAAACAATATACAGACATTTTGAGTGGGTGCTAGATTTACATCAATGGCAGATAATGCTGTAATTTCCATAAAACTTGAACTCAATGCGCAATGATCGGATAGGGTTGCCAGATGCCAGATTATGTACAAAATATGCCACTTGCCAGATCAAAGTTTAAGATGGCATCTTCATGTGTATAGATGGCAGATTTTTGTTAAACGTGCCAGATCATTATACTTATTAAAAAATATAAATTTGCATTTTCTTTGCCTAATATCCAGATATTATGATAACTCGTATGTGAAAACTTAACAGGAATGAAAAATATATTTTTTTAATAGTAGCAACGCTTGTTACAGAATATCACAAAATAATTCCTTTTTCATGAAAATACTTTATGATGGTCATGACATATTTACTAGCTACCTAAGCTAGCTAAGAATACTAGAGGTAGATATTCGAAACATTCTGCATCCAAATCTAGTTTAAACAAAAACTATTAATGACGAGCTGTCTCGTCATCTAGAACGAAGATTTGCATTTGAATTGTTAACGATGCCAGATCAGTGACATACTTTATACCCTCTTTGACTTGATCATTGTTAACGATTCTTCTGTCTGGCATTAGTTATCAAGAAATACACTATGTATTTTCAAACGAAGAGAGTCTACAAATGTCCAAATAAAAGTATGTTTTATTTGAGAATTTACTGACTCTATTTTCATAAAACTCAAATCTGTGCAACATGGAAATAACGATTTGCACAATACTTTAAATTGTTTACTTCATTTAGCAAATGAAAACCTTTCGTAGCTTACGTACTTTGATTTTGTGTAAACAGGTTACAAAAACAAAAGCTACGTGCAAAACCACCTATGATTATTATCATAGGTTTACGCCTCTACCTTTTATTTACTCTGCCTTTTTATTTTGCCAACTGTCTATCTCTGTTAAAAATAACTTTGCCATTTTATAATATAAAATTTTGTGCCAGCTCACGGCGAATGGAGTATAGTTTCAATTCAAAATTCCACATAGGAATTTATTTTAAGTACCTCTTCCCTAACTCAGTGTGAACAGCAATTCGAAATCAAATCGGATATTCAACCTTAACTCCCAAAAGAGGATTTTTATAATCGGCTTATAAGGCAAAAAGCAATTGCAAGAGACGTAGTATGTAGTACGTATGTGTGGGCGGGCTGCTTGCTCATAATTCTAAACAATGAAGTATCGCTATATTATACCACCCATTACCTTCTAATCCAACAATCGGTGATTCATAAAATTGATTATTGGCAAGGTTGAACGTGATTTTGCTGTTTAGTAAGCTTTTGATTAGTTGTGTGTGTTTAAGTGATGTCGAGGTAGACGTAAAAAAAGGCAGACGGAGTCTCACTGTACAAGTTTTTGTGTCTATAGAGTCGGCCAGGCAGACTATTTTTATACGGGTTAAAATGATAATTTTAGTGCAAATTTAGGCACAAGGAAAGAACATGCTTACCTTAAATTATAAAAAACTAGATGATGCCCGCATCTCTGTTACGCAAAAATTTGTTTATCGCGTGGGATTCGTAATTTTTCCAAATTAAAAAGTATCCTGTCCCTCACCGGGACTCAATGTATCAATGTATCTCCATACCAAATTTCAGCAAAATCGGTTCAGCCGTTTGGCCGTAAAGAGGTAACAGATGACAGAAAGACACATTCAACCATGTATTAAATCTTTTCTTATATTAAGTCTTCCATGAAATGTATTAAACAATGTTTTTGCAAATTTTGAATCAGATTGGATGTACTACGGAATCGCGTTCTGCCATACTAACTTTAGCCCTTCTTTTTATACTCTTATGAGACGAATTTTAAAAATTCCTTCTTATTAGTCACCTTCATCATACAGAGAACACTCCTCCCAATTTTCATGTTTCTTCGATCAGTGGTTTAGGCTATACGTTGATTTCTAAATGCATATAGTTCAGGGCAAAGGATTTTATATAATGATAATTTTGATAACTAGTCTCATATTTTGCTAACCTTGTAATCAGTGAAAGCATTTACACCGCCAGGCTGACTATATACACACAAAATTATTTAAATATCTATCTATCTAAATATCTCCCACCACATTTCTCTCCATAGGGTTGCTGGAAGAAATCTCTATTAGAGATAAGCAGTACCTGTTGTGTTCTCTTTCTTTTATGTATAGTTTCTTGTTACTGATTTGTGTGTGCAACAAATAGTAAATAGGTTTAATATGCGTAGGGCCTAACGTGGAGAACGCATAATTTACAAGCTACGTATCTGCATTTTTTCCGATAACAGTAAATCTTATAAGGTCAGTCTCGGTATAATCTATCAATCAGCTTTGGCGCCGTACCTCTCACACTTACCTAATAATGCTAATTAAAATTGATTACATCGCTTTGTGTGTTGGGAATCCGTGTCAAAGTTTTTGTAATTCTGATGATTTTGCTAGTTAACAATGAGGTTAGAACTTTCGATTTCGACCATTTTAATTCGAATGATTGGAAACATAAACCATGAAATACGTATTTTGTTTTAAATCGGCCTTTTTTCTCCAATAAAGATCGACGGAAGCAGCTAGATAATAGAGCACCCAGAAGAGTGTTATGATGTAACTTTATTATATTAAAAAAATTGTAATTTAAGTTACCCAAATATCTACCAAATCTGGGTTCGATTTTATCGTATAAAATATTATTAATATGAAATCTTGTGCATATGAATTCAAAGCTAGCGCTTCATTACCACAATATAAGTGCACCATCAGTGTAGTTAACACGCGCACGCATTTTGTCAAACAACTTGATAAAAGATTGGACGTTTGACGAGATAAGTAATATTTTCAATTTAATTTTATGGTTTATCTCTAGGCATTTTCAAGAAGGTTATCTTTTAGTAAGCAGCTGGGTTTTCGGGGATTTCTAGCCTAATTTTATTGAGGTTACTTCGCAAACTGGTGATATGTTTTATGTAGTAGTAGTTAGTATGTATAATGTTGTATGTACTTAATGATTGTAAATGTATAAAAGTAGTATTGATGTGTATTTCCTTGATGCATCGAAAGTATTCTGAAAATTCAGAAAAAATAGTTTCATAGCTTGAAGGATGTTCAGCTGGACATCCTTCATGCTTTAAAATACTTATATATACTTATATATACAGTACACATTACGTACATATTATACAGTAAAAAAGCTTTTTATATTTATATTGTGACCCGTCATAGACATCACAGCTACATGCACAAGTGACTCCTTTGAAGGTAACTGCGACTATGGGGTGAGCACTTGGTCGCTCACCACCCATGTGTTACACTGAAAATACTGTGTATAGCCAGCGATGGTTTTTTATATATTGTAAGCTTTTGCCCGCGTGGAAATGATTTATTCAACAGCAGCATTAAATCGGCATAACTCCTTTAATCTAGGTTAGTCAATGCCCTAACTCACTCTTCGTGCGTATTCACGCACGAAGGGTGAGTAAGGCCTTAGGCCAGCTCACACTTGGTAAATATTTTAGATATTTAGATAATTATTATTGCCTACACTGCACTCTGTGATGATAAACAACTGCGAAAGAACTTTTGCAAATATATAATACAGCAAAGTTTTCACGATGTCCGCAATATGTAAGTTTGATAAACTTTTGTATATAATAATCTTGTATTGTTAATATATTTGCAAGTTTTCATATCTTTAGCCGATTATTACTAACCCTATGGAGTTAAATCCTGATAATAACCATTAGCATTTATTTCTATAGGGTACTTAAAATAAATTATTTTCTAAAGTTGAAAGTTACTCAGTAAATACTGATAGTTACATCCGAATTTGTATTCATTTAGTTAATAAATATTTACAGTAGTGTTAAATTATAAACATAGATTATACACGGTAATTTAGACATGGCTGGTAATAACATTGACTCACAGCAAACTTTAAATTATTAGCTTATATTATACGATGTAATTTTGACTTGGCTAATAATTATTAAATGTTTACAACACTCTCGTGTCATAATGGAGCCGAGTTTGTTATTAATATCTTGGTAATGTTATCAAGTATCTAACAAGGCTTTAATAGAGGGGCCGGTTGCACGGTAGTGTGTCAGCCAAGGTCAGGTACACCTTCGACAAGTGTTTACAGAAAGCGTGGAAAGGTACTTTGGATTCCGAATCCCGCTAGAGTTATGGATTTCTTGATTCAGCTTACGTGAGCTGATGTGGCAAGCCAAAAATCTATCAATCCGATAGAAAAAAAAATCTTAAATACGCCCTTTTTCTTTCTTGCCGCAGTTTTGCATACCCTATTTTTATAAAAAAGGGGGTTTAAAAATACGCGTACGGTACAAGGATCGAATGTTGCGTAGCTCCAGTGAACCAAATGTTAATAAGGGCAATGTGATTACTGTGGGTCGATGAACCGCTACAATTAAATTATAATGCCTTAGAGTGCCGATCAAAAATGGCTGACGCATTAATCAGCTGATTATCTAAATATGTATTAGATAGTGCTCATTGCTAAAGGCCTGTTTCTGATAGGCTATCCACAACTTTTTTGACATTTCCTCGATACAAAATCTGTTATAGTAAGTGCAAAGGATCGACTATCCAACACTCATCAGTTAGCGCTGAAACAGGCCCTTAAACAGTATATTTCATCAAAGCTTAATCTATTAAAAACTAGTCTCGTTTTGTTTCATAACACAAAAGAGTTTTCTTTATATTTGAACTAAATTATTTTACTAACTAGCTAAAACTTGTTATCAATTATTAACAGTCGAAATTAAATAAAGGGAAGAAACATTTAGGGCCTGTTTCATCGCTTATGGATAAAATTTCTGTTAAGTTTTTTGACAGATTCTCCATACAACATCTATCAAACTGACTTGTAGATAGGCTTAATGTAAGCGGTAAAATAGGCCCTAAATGGCACAATCCTTGGCAAAATATGAAAAAAATAATATAGGCTATATGAAACATCTGGTTCATAAGCATATTTCGTACACTGAATAATAAGTATCCTCAGTGGCGTACATGACATCGCTAATATTATAGGGGGCAAGCGAGCAGAGGGTTAACTGATGAAAACCAACTGCCGTCGCCCATGGACACTCGTAACATCCGAAGAGTCGCAAGTGCGTTGCCGGCCTTTATGAGGGAATAGTGATACCGGATTAGGGATGTTGGGCCACCGGTAAACTCACTCGCTGAACGAAACACAGCACAACCGCCGTTTCACGCCAGTTTTTTGTGAGGCCGGGGTATCACTCCGTTTTCGAGTTAGGATAGTAAGCAACTTCTCTTTTGAACTGTCTTGGCTAATTGACCTTGGCCTTTGGATTTACTAAATCACTAATTGTCTTTTCTCTCAAGATATGGCGATATGGTTTATTAACCTTCTGTCAAAATTCTATTCAAACCGTGATTGTTAACAAGGAAATGACAACACACGTCGGGTCTTGTATGGAAATGACAAATTCTTTGACAGACGGCTAATGAACCATACCGTAAATCTTGTGCGAATGCATAATAGTTTACTAGCTTAGAAAAAAAGTTAGTTTTATCTACATGCAACCAAATGTACTGCTTGCTACTTCGCTGGTAACGGCTTAAAAATTTGCCTCGTATATACCCAGAAGGAAGGGAGTAAAAACCCCCGACATTATGATTCCTACGGCAGTATTAATATTGCATAACTATTTCTCTACATTTTAGCTGTTATTTTAAATTAGAACCCTTTTAGCCCTTTAAATAGCCGTATTGTATTACGTGATATTTTTACGCGTACATTCCACGCTGTCACTTTAGACACGTCTTTATGTTAATCTGATCTTAACGCGAACAATTAATGATTCCTTAACACGATTTACACTCGTTATTCTTTTTCGATACAAAAGGCCTTACAGCCTTGAGTACATGGGTTTAATTTCTTGCAACTCTACTTAACCATCCATAAAGTACATATACACGTAAAGAAGTCAAGGAAAAAAGTTCCTTAGTTTTGTGACTTCAAAGTTCGAATTTGTTAAATTGAATATCGAAATTTGAAACATTATTGAGGTGGTTTTAAATTATGTGACTGTTATGTGTAAAACTGCAAAGTGACGTCACACTTGTAATATTAACATTGACTTACAATGACTTATGTATTTAAAACAATTACTGTTTATGAAATTATTTTTAAGACATAATATTATTATTTTCCATATTTTTGGTAAAAGTGGGAACCGTGCAAGTTTCTTACGCCGGTTTTTCTCGACGGGTGTAGTGTAGTTCCCGAACCGGTGGTAGGCACCGTAGTCTCGACGTTCAGGAAGTGTACTTTAAGTACTGATTTTGAATAAAAAAGATTTTGATTTTTGACTATGGCGAGGGTCTCAAAAATGTCTCATTGCTCAAACTTAAACTTCGTTCCTCTTTTCGTAGGCTATGAGAAAACGTGAAATTTGTGGGATGTTTATGGATGGTCCCTTAACGTTGTTTAAACGGTCTTTTCAAATAGTTTTAACTTACACATCCAGTTAAAATGTGCGACACTACAATAATATTTCATTCTTATCTACACAATCTACAGCGTTGATTAATATTGTCGTTTGAAATAGTGGGGGGTCCTACCGCATTTGTGGGGCTACTAAAATTATCATCGTCGAATGCGAATGACTTGTGTATTTTACATTTTTTATAGCCACTAAACTCAAATTAAAATGCACAGACACGGGGCCCGGTCCTCTGTATACGATGTCAGATTTAATTCTTTTGGTAAACAATTTTTTTTTGATTTACTAAATGGATATAATATTTAAAAATACCTGCATTTACAGAGTTACAAATATAGTAACAAATATTGATAGAGTTAGAGTTGGTAGCTGTTTCTGCAAACTTTGTTTAACAATTTTCAGACTTTACTATTTTTTTTTCTAAACCGAATAGTTTTGGTGATATACCCTTCTAAGGTGGAAAAATGTGAGCCCCTCCTTTAACTTCTAAAGTCCATTACTTTAGGAGTTACAGTTAAAGTTTAAAAAAAATATATTATCATATGTTAAACATAGGCAGATTGCGGATGTGAGTTGGTTGTATTGTGTCAAACACCCAAAGTATTTTTTTTTCAATTTCCTAAACGTAATTTTTCAATTTTGTGTTAACTTGCTGCTACGGAACCCTCATGGGTGAGTCCGACTCGAAATTGGCCGCTTTTTGCTTATTGACATAATAGGGAATATGCATGATTTTTGATTTGTATAATTTTTTAAAAATAATATTAAAAAATGACTGTACATCTGTATGACTTTCAGCCCACTATCATAACAGTTTGCATTCAATAGACTTTGTTTTATACGCATATTCCCCATTCTATTAGCTCTCGTGGTAAATCTCATAGTATATAAAGCTTATATACAACGCAGAGCCGTTGCTAGGCCCAGTAATTCCGTCTAGGATTCAGGATTATATCGATCTTAGGTTTTGAATAAGATATTCGGCTATATCCAGATAATCACGTCAATATTCAAGACGTGATTCTTGTTTCGGAATCAAATCTTAAGCAGTAACTAGTTAGTTTATACTCCGTTAGAATATTAATGGCGGTTGTTCGCGGGATGCCATTATATAATTTCTAGTAATATCTTCAGATTACCGTCAATTGCATATGAAATGATGTTCTAGAAATGCAATTACGAAATGCACAAAAAGGTCTATGAGAGCACGAATACCACGAAGGTATACGTATAGCCATGTGAATTGACTGTACGTGGTATTCGTGCTCTCAAGCTATAAGTAGCTAGAGAGCACGAATATATTATTCACATACATAGCTTGATCATTGATTTTTTAGAGCGTCCGTAGCCTAACGGGTAAGACCTTTGGTTCGCACTCGAGAGGGTGCAGATTCGAACCCCGGTGGAGGCATTTTCCGATCCGACCAATGAGACATTTTCCGATCTCAAGTACATAATACGGATTCTCATTGCCGTGGGAGAGCCATGCTTCGGAACGAATGGGCCGGCTCGAGCGGATACCACGGCCTCACAGAAGACGTGAAACGGCGTTGTGCTGTGTTTCGTTCAGTGAGTGAGTTTACCGGTGGCCCAACTTCCCAAATTCACCTATCCGTGTTCCCATTCCCTATTCCCTCATAAATGCCGGCAACGCACTTGCGACTCTTCGGATGTTTTAGGAGTCCATGGGCGACTTTCAGGTAACCCGTCTGCTTAGTTAAGTATTAGATTTCAGTTTTCTATCCATCTCTTTCTTTCAAAACGGTATTTTAGCATGTGTTTAGTATGCAGCTTTTGGACTTTGACGTCACAATCAATATCGGATCTCTCGTTCTAAGTGACTACTTTATAGGCTTGTAACTTTGTTGTTTTTAATGTTATCAAAAAACTAATTAGACTATATCGTTTTTTAATAAAGATACATTTATTATATTATCATGCGTATTCCCCTATTAGGGTACCGCACGCAAACAACCTCACTCGTCAGAGAGTGGTTCGGACCCCTTAAGAGCAGGGGGGACACGTGTCCCCACCGTCAAATAAAAACACCTTCTTTCCTAAAAATATTAGGGGGGGGGGGCAGTCCCCCTCATTTTGTCGTCTCCAAACCCACTGGCACCAGACTAGTTATAGCCACGATTAAACTACCTCATAACATATTGTTATGATATAACACTACAGCAGTGGTTCCCAAACTTATTTTGTCTACTGCCCACTTTGAGAATAAATATTTTTTTAGCGCCCCCATTTTT
>JAOTAV010094236.1:0-10967 GCA_026546445.1 Cyclargus thomasi | reverse complement strand
ATGGGCTAGCGGGGTAACTTTAACCTCTTATAAGTAAATCAAAAAAAAAAAATGAAGATCTTAATCTTCATTCTATCATTACTAGCAAGGACATTTTCCTTAAGCTTGTAGTTAATCAGAAAAAAATAATTACGAAACTAACCAGTTAAAATAAAGGTTTTTTTTTTATATAAGACAATTTATAAGTAACTAACACTATAATCCCTAAGGCAGAAATCCAATTTCTTGTTTTTATATTATTTTTATTGTATTTTATATTAATTATTAACCGTTGGCGGAGGAAAATTTTCGAAACTCCGAATGTATGCATTTTCCGATGCTGTTTTCATTCATAACGAACATTTGGGAATGGATTTTGCAAAGAGCATTTCTGACTATAATTACGGGCCTTACTATGAACAGAATATACCAGTTAGCTATAAACCTATTATAGGTATACCATGCCAACCTATATAAGAAGTAGAACACAGTTTCGAGCTTTCCCTATCGACTGAATAGGTTACACGTCAGCTAATGTATTTGTGTTTCGTGTCAATAATGGATCCTAAAAAGGATAGTCACGGATAATCACATAAGGTCCAACCCAAATTCACTTATATACCACATGAAACCTTATTTTCATACACTTAAAGATCAATATAAAGGGACACACTGTTATAATTTTGGTGGTTCTAATGGGTGCGCATCACGACATTACTTTCGATGGGATCAGGGCTTGGAATGTAGAAACTACTTTCCATTATCCTTTTTAGACGGATCGATAATAGAGAATTTTATTACGTTGCCGGAGTGATAGAACCATCGGCTTTTACAACGCAGAACTCTATCCATAAGACCTCTGTAGGAAAAAGGAAAATTGTAACACATGCGTCTGTGACATTCAGTCGAAATACGTACCTATTGTAGTTGGTAGGCGCAATTCTCCCCACACATAAGCACACATTATTTTTAGGTGCATTGTACTATGTATTTACCTACAGGCTACAGGTGCGTTGTTATGGGTCTAGAGTCCATTTCATAGAAATAGTCCCGCGAAAATTTTCTAAATTTTAAACGTCGGATATTATGTTTGTTGTTGTAGATCATTTGTAGATAATTCTAATGAATTTCTGCAACAAATTCTGTGTTGTAATTGTACACGTTAAGTTTGCTTTAATTCTGGTTTATAATTTCTAAACTTCTAGAGTTTTTAAATTTTTGAGATATGGTGTCGAGGATGAGCTTGGTAACAAATAATATATTATTGCGCTAACAATGCGCTATACCTACCTGAGTGTCGCGTCTGGGAGACTTCTTTTGTGTAATGGATAATATAGAGTATCGTTATTTGGTTTTGTTTTTTTACTATATTTGTGTCCTTTCGGTTTTTGATTTGCAAGAATATTCACGGTGGAGTATCGATAAATAAAGAAAATCGTTATCATGTACAAGTAACGGCAAGTGATTCAACTTCAAGAAATCATTTGTGTACCATACCAAAAAGAGTCATTTTGTGTACCTAACCTCCAGCGAGAGACCATTAAAGTTCCTTGGTAGCTATACCCTCCAATACCAGACCAATACCTGCCAATACCTGGCAATACTCAATAAAAAGTTTTAGTTAAGCGCCTTAATAAATTACTTGTGCGACTTAACTATGTGCTTGACAGATTCATTTTGTAAACATAAAATAAAAAGCAAAATGTCCAAAAACAGCGACAGAAAACTAAAACGTCGATGCTTGTATTGGTCAATATCGGTAACAACTGGCTAGTTGGCCAGTTTTGGCCAAGTTTGGGCTAGTTCTCTGTTGCTGTTTTTGGACATTATGATATAATTTTTTTTCACATTTTGCCAAAATGACTTCCTCAAGGTCATGTGCCATTTTTTTCCTTTATTAATGGCTTTTGTCGAAACCGACAATGTCGGTCTAATGATAATGAGGTTATATGTTCCTTAGTTAAGTCGCATAGGTTATACTTTTAACTTTACCAAATCGACTGATTTGATGCCTTGACTCCAATGACGATTTAAATCGATGGCGTGTTTTTGTATAGGATTGACATTTTTAAACGACGACTACGTGACTTTTCGTTCGTCAATCCTATACATAAACACGTCAAGCGGTTCGTGATAATCACTTGCCTCTTGTCTCGATGTAAATAAACAATGTTGAAAATTGTTTCAAGAATTTTGTTTTATCGCTTTTTACTTGACACTGGCTATAGTTAAAGAGGCGGAGTACCCCATAAAGAAAAAAAAAACTTATGTCATTTTTGACATATTACAAAACGGAAATCGACATGATTTTGATGTTTACGAATTTTAGTTCTCTATTTGTAAATCATGTAGTTTTAGTTTTACCTCTACTGTAAATATTAAATTACTATCTAAGTTTTTATTTCATAAAAATGGATCAGCTTAGATTACCGGAAGATTGTGCAAAGCAATGGGAGATCCTATTGTTGTTGTTATCATCGGAAGAAAAAAAAATCGATCGTACGAGTGAAAATGAAGTGGATACAATGAATTATTTCTTGAAATGTGAAGGAGTACGGTAAATAATATTTGCATGTATTAATAACTAATTGAAGTGCGATCACATCGTCCGAGAAATCGAGTTAATAAATTTTTTCATGATGATGTTGACACCTAAATAGGCGATTCTCTGTAAGGTTGAAAATTGCCGTCCCGACCGAGTTTTTCGAAAAGTATTTTAAATATGTATAACCTAATGACTCCATATTAAACTTTGACCTCAAATCTTTAAGGGCCATTTATTTTCAGCGTCGCAACTACTTCGAGTTTTTTACGGAAGTTCTAGAATCTGTAAAAATACAGTCCCCTGGCTAAAAATAATAAATTACCGATTAATGTAAAATAACTTTTCTATTAAGTAGAACAGTCCACTTGCACGATTTCTAAGTAAATCGCCAATATCTTTAAAATCAAGAGTATTTTCAGTGGCCCCCCTTGTGCAAATAAAATTATAGTTAATTTACTTTAAGAAAACACACAGTTTTTGGCAAGTGTTCAAAATAAGACGCAAGACAGCATTTGTATGGAGCCCTTGCAACCTTATAGAGAAACACCCAAATATTACACATAAATTATTGGAAATTCATTATTACTTACAATTTGAGACTAGGCTTACATTATTTGCAGGAAAATTCTTACCCAATGGTTGAATCAAATGAAAACTTCATATACTAAGAAAGTTCAAGAAGATGATACAGCGCTAAAATGTGACAATGTGGCATTGTTGTGGAGGCAAAAAGGAAACGAGAAGTTTCGGGCAAACTTTGTTGAAGACAGTTACAAATGCTACACCAACAGTGTCCTGTATGCCAACCAAAATGGACCCATGTATCCTCTGGCACTCGCAAACAGATCTGCAGCTTTGTTAAGATTGAAAAGGTTTAAGGTAGGAATTAGGCTTGGCTTTTTTTTAAAGATTAGTAGTTTCTACCTGGGTTAGTATATAACATTTTAAAATTTGGTCCTATCATTGCATTATATTATTTACCATTTCAACATACCCTGACCAATTCACAACAACCATTCACACTGTGCTCTCCAGGATCTATGGCCTATTATATTTGTACATCAGAGTTAGGTCAACTATATATGCACTAAATTTAAAGTGTATGTTTTAATTCCACAATAAGTAATTGTATTGTGTTAAAAAAAAAGGTCAAATAGTATACAGTCACAGAAGTTGAATCATTGGGTAGGTATATGTATGTCATAAATATTTCAGGAATGTCTTTTGGATATAGAAATGGCTATTAAGAATAATTATCCTGTTGAACAGCAGCACAAGCTGCTGTTGCGTCGTGCTGACTGTCATATGGAGTTATGCCAAAGGACAGAAGCTAAACAATCCCTTGAGACGGCCGCTCAACATGCCAATCAGCTTGATATGACTGCCTCACAATCTTGTATGTATGTTAGACTTATATAGTGTAGTAATTTATGTTAGTATTATAAAATTTTTAAAATTGCTATCTAATTTTTGATTGTACATCTTGCTAACATTGACATAAATATATATTTTTTTATTGTGTTATCGTAAATGTATATTTGGCTGCTTGCTGAATGTTTAGTATCTCAATCCTTTCTCTAGATTTTATACAGATAATCAAATAGACGCTGTTTTAGATTTTTGCAGATTATTTTAAAATACAAACTATTTATAGGTGTTTAATTTGTGTGTTAGTGACTATAACTTGTTCAATTATTAATTGCTATTAAATTGTTTTAGTGGAGTTCGAAAGACATGTCAAAATATTAGAGAAAAAATTAGCAACTTTAGAAGGAGAAAGTAAGGGACAACAACCAGTTGAGTTACCTGAATGTCATTTGGGTAATAATTTAGCATTTAATGCTGCTTCTGAAGCAATCGAGCTAAGGTATGTAATTTAAAATTTTAAAGAACCTCATACATTAATTGACTAAAAATATTTTTGTCATACTTTCTGTTGTACAAACCTTACTAACCTATCCAACAACTGTTTTAAACTATTAGACATCTACAAAACACATAATGTAAGATCAATTTTTTTTAGATTACTGTGCATATTGTAATATCTCAAATACTTTTGATAAAGTAATTACTTCAAAATCAATTTAAAATTATTGAGAAATTACTGTTTTGTTTAATTAGTAGTTAGAAGACATAAGTGGAAGAAACAGGTAACAACAGTACGTCCAAAGATTTTTTTGAAATCTTTGTGTATTCTTTCAAGAGTTGTAAAGTTTTAGTTATCCGCTTGTGTCTCCAATAGCTATAAAAATGACAAAACGAATTGCTTATAGTAGTATTATTTATTTGGCCTTTTTTGGGTGAAGGCGTTCTTTAGTAACACTATATTATACTAGATGGATAATTTTTGAAACATTTTAATGTATGATGCGTTATTGTTACAGACGTAATGATACAGCTGGCAGACATGTTGTTGCTAAGGAAAATTTGAAACGTGGCGACGTGTTATTCTCTGAAGAGCCTTACGCCTGGGTCACGCTGCCCACCGACGAGAATGTCTGCGAGATGTGCTGTCAAGCCGATATAAACTTAGTGCCGTAAGTGTCTACACTCTGATTTCACCAGCCCTCTAGCACCAAGTGTCCCTTTAGTGGCCCTTGTGTGTAAAATCTTTAGGGACATGTACCCAACATGTCCCTAAAGTTTTTACCAACTTTTATATTATGTCACCTTATTCTATAGGGTCCAAGAACTTACATGACAAAAGAGTTTCCTTTAAAAAAAGATAGGAAACTTTTTTGTCATCTAAGATACCTCTAGGGGTGACGCTAAAAGACCGCTAAGGGAAACAAAGTGTCCGATCTAAGTGGTCATAACAATGCTGACTCGGTCCTTTATATCATTCTATATCTATGATGTTTTTGGCCAAGAAAAGCATCCAATTTTAGTTTTTGTGCAGTTGTAGCGTATGTTCCCGAAGCGTGTACTGTAGCGAGCAGTGCCGCGCCGACGCCCAGGCCTTCCATCGCTGGGAATGTGAGGGGGCGCAGTCGGCGCTCTTCCCCACTATAGGCATTGCTCATTTAGCTTTAAGGTATGTATATTATGTGTCTTATCCATACTTCTACACTAATATTATAAATGTGAAAGCGTCTATCTGTCTGTCTGTTACCACTTCACGCCTAAACTGCTGAACTGATTTTGCTGAAACTTGGTATGGAGACACTTTGAGTTCCGGGTCACACATCATTATACTATTTTCCGGAAAAATGTACGATTCCGGCGCGATGAACGAATTTTTGCGCAACGAAGGTATGAGCATCATCTAGTGTCTATATAATTCTATTAATACTTATTGAAATTTACTAGCTGTCTTCGCTTGCGTGGAATTCTAAAATCACTTAAAAATGTAATGTTTTAGAAACAAGTTGTGTTTTTCCAATACCTAAAGTAGCCTATGTTACTCACCGTCCATTTAACTAACTCTATGCCAAATAATAAGGTAATTGGTTACTTTGTCAGGGCATGAAGGAAATAGAAACAAATAAACAAATACACTTTCGAATTTACAGTAATAATATGGATGTAAAAAATTATTTATTTGGATGTTTTTGAATAATTTAGATAACTACTTTTAATTCTGATTAAACGCCTCCGTGGGATAAATTCACTTTTGAATGTCTTAATTCTTGTCTTAAATATTAGGATATAACCAATTTTCCTTTTTTAGGGTGCTTCTAATAGGCGCCAGTAAAGGTTTTCCACTTCTACCAACGCATGTAAAGGAACCAAAAACAGCCCTAGACCTGTTCAGAGGTTACTCCGCTGTTGACAATATAAAGGTATACAAAACTGACGCACAACCCTTCTACAGAATGTTCAATTTGGTGACCAACTTTGACAATATGAATAATACCGACTACATACAATATGCATTGGTAAGTTGTAGTATAAAATAATATTAGTTATTACATACTAATGATAGTTTTGAATCGTTAGTATCAGCTTTTTGATTATATTAGGGCTACTACACATTTTAGGATTTTCTGATCAGAAAAATTCGGACGCCTTTCAGATACCTTACATAAAACTTATCAGAAATTTCGCATTATATGCGAAGTCCACAGCAAAACATATAAACGGAGTGTGTTCAGATTGTTTCTCATTAGAAATTCGGATAATTTGCAGCCGGAGTAAAGTCCCCCTTTTTTGTTACAGACCGCGGCAATGCTGACTATATATTTAGAGAAGTTTACAAAGTTTTTCGAATACCTGCCGAGTCGTGTACCATACGCTCTCAACGATGCCCAACTGAAACTTTTCGCGGCGGCAATCATATTGAGGAGCTTAGGTCAACTCGTCTGCAACGGTCACGCCGCTTTGAGCCTCTCCACGGTGGAAGATGACGATATCGGTATATATTTTTTTTTATTAAATCTTCATCTTTTAATTTGGGACTATACATATAGTACGTAGCACGTAGAAGGGGGAGAGGTTCTCCTATGTGTTGCATGTGGTAGGGGATGCTCGAGATTGAAAAATAATAACGATAAAATAATAGCCTTTGACGAGAATAATAGCCTATTAAGATTAAAGGAGTAGGTAATGTGTAAAACGAAAAACATAATTTTCCCCTTTTAATTTATACGACTGTTATAATGAGAGTGTACATGGGATTTAACAAAAGTATATGATAATGCTTTAGTGTGTATGAGTTCCTTATGTATGAGTCCATTGTAAGAAGCTAAAAGCGAAAAAAGCATATGGACCTAAAGTGTCATAACTTTTATTATAACCTGTGCGGCTTAACTAGGCACATGACTTTGACAAAGGCATTATGAAAAAATTAAAAAAAAACAACTAAATATCCAAAAGCTGCAGCAGTTTTCTGTTGCTTTTTTTGGACATTCACATTTTTCCAAAATGACTTTGTAAAGGTCATGTGTCTAGTTAAGTCGCACAGGTAATGCACAGTTTATTAACGTTGTTATAGGTCGCACAGTGAGTGAGCGAGAGGTGCGTCGGGCTACGGCGATATACCCCTCAGCCGCCATGATGAATCACTCCTGTGATCCCAACATTATTAACACGTATGTAACTCTATGCTGCCGTCCTCAACCTTAACTGTCCTTGACCAACATCTGGTCAATTTTGATGCCATCATAATCAGAAGAAAAAGCTCTATCGACGTGTATTACCAAAATTTTTGTAACTTTTATAGTCATCGAGTTATTAAAAATAATATTGCCGTTATGAAGTACCAAGCCCATAGAAAAATTACCGCGTTTTTTGTTCATGACACAAAAAGTTCTTTTTGTACAATCAGAGAAGTTGAAACAGATACAGATCGGGGATCTAAGTAATATGGTCGGGTTCTGTCAAACTCAACCTACAGATCATGACTTACATGGAATTGACATATTCCGACCAAATGACATAGGTCCGTCAACTGGCTCTCCTTCAATTTCCCCCATATACATAGCGATATTTTAGCTTGAGGACGACAGCATGGTTCTCCTCATACTCAGCCGCCGACACAGCCATGTTTTGTCTTAACTTGTTGCTTGTCGGTAAACCATGTCGGTGACATGTCGCAGCTCGAAATCAGCAACTTATTGTATAAAGGGGGAAATTGAAAGACAGACCGTTGACAGTCCTACGTCATTTTGTCAGAATATCTCAATTCCTTGTAAGTCGTGATCTGTCAGCCCGGGTTGACGTAACCCGACCAAATTACTTATCTGTATCTGCCTCAACTTCCCTGTTCATAGTGTAGAGCGTATATACCTTATGGTGTGTTCTCTATATTATATTGCGATCACTGTGGAAGTTTTTATAAAAGAACATATTTTTGAGACTTATGTGAGAAAGCACCCAAGCGTTATGAATACGGACAATTTCAATACGCAAGCGTATGTGGCATGGTGATTGATATCAATTTTTAAAAGTTAGATTAGTTTTGTTACTCCTTGTATACCAGTATTATGATGTTAGTTAAATCCTAGCAAACACAATTGAACGCTTAAGTGGAAAAGCGAATAACTAATATTTTTTTAAAAATCTGACGGATTCTTGCGTAAAATAATTAAAACGTAAAAAAACAAGCCATGTAAAAAAATAAATTTAATTAGATTTATCAAAATTTTAATCGAAAAAATGAGCATTTTCTCGAATGTTTTAAAATGTTAGTTATGTGCTTCTTCCACTTAGGTCTTGAAACAAATTAAATATTAGACATAGAGATTATTTAAAGATTTTATTTATAAATTATTTTTATTCAGTTTCTACAACAGTCGTCTGATAATCCGTTGCGCCCGCGAGATCAACGCGGGATCAGAGGTTCTCAACTGTTACGGGCCGCACCGCGCGCGGGCCACCACCGCCCAGCGCCGGCTACAGCTGCGGGCCCAGTACATGTTCCATTGCAGCTGCAGCGCCTGTATTGACACGGAGCGCATCGATTTCGTGGTGAGGACCTTGCAAGTTTATAAATCGTTAACAAGAACCCAACCGATTTTCATAATAGAATTGATTGTCATAAGTATAAAGCAGATAATACATTTTACAACACTAGGACAATTACTGCTTTTTGCTGCGATTTTATGATATGTATTTTGTAACTCACCTACTTAATAATATAAATAATGTATCTGGCTACACAGTACACATAGAACCTACTATTTCTGGTTTCAAATTATTTTTCTTGTCTAAAATTCCCCATTTATGTAAAAAATCGGGAGATTTTAAATTCTTACCCGCTACTGTTTTTGTTCAAACAATTAAACGTTAATTTTGTTGAGGTTATTTATGGGTCTTTTATATCCTTTGTTACAAGTATTCATGTTGTATGGTTTATGGCTTAAAGAATTTATTAACATAAAAGATACATTTATCCACTTTCATGAGAACAATAAATCAATAAGCTTAACTACTACGTACTACGACAAAAATTTGTTGTTTTGCAAAAATTAAATACAAAAATAGTTATTTCTTAGAAAAGCGTTAGAAAAGAAAAACGACGGATTTTTATTATTTCAAAAATACCAATTACTATACATTCCCAAGTTTCAATAGTGTTCAAGGACATGCTTTGACAGCTAACTTATTACAAAGTTGTGCTCCTTTATAAGTTATGCTTCTTTTAGCATAGTTCGTATTTTAGGTAGAACCAATAAATTAGGTCGTCTTATGCTGCGGTAAGTTGTTTGCGATTTTACAACGAAAGTTAATTTACTTTGAATGTTACCATCAATTATTTTTCTAATTAGTATGCAAGTATTATATGTTGTATATTCATAAATACAAAAAAAACTCAATAAAATGTATTTTGTGGTCAGTTGCTGTTTAGCGCGTACGCGTGTCAGTCATGTAAGGGTCCTGTGGCGTGGCACAGCAGGCCACGTTGCCAGCAGTGCCGTGCCGACTTCAACCCGGAGCGAGCGATGTCCATCATCGACCGGGCCGAGGAGCTCGCGTTACAAGGTGCGACCCTATCGTTGGGCATCTCTGACTTTTGAAACACCAATAGACTTTTTATATACATATCTTCAATTTACATCAGGAAGACATTAGACATTTCGGGTTTTTCGTTTCGTTTTACAAAAGAAGTGTCAAATGTTTTTCTTTATGAGCGCGATGCATTTTTTGATTTTGGTGCCCAGAGACTATAATTTAACGCCCGCTAATAGTGGTAGATGTCGCTTTCCGCTTTTGTTATTATGTGATGGTACGCGGCTCGTCTTCCCTTTTCTAGATGTTATTGAGAAGGCGCCGTAGTTTAAATATAATTTCAATGCAATAGAAATTATATCTATGAGAATATTATTATTTATCTTTTTAAATTTAATGACCCCTGGCCTTGTAAGCGTCGTTATGTATCTAATGAATGATGTTTAATATCAGCGGAGCGTTCGTCGAACATCGAAGAGAAGTGTGACCGTATGCAGTCGTCGTACAGACTGAAGCAGCAGGTGTGGCACAGACACCACTCCTCGCTGCGGGCCGCTGCTGACAGACTGGCGCGACTCTACGCCGACATGGGTGAGTGAGCTATAGCTTCACCGCAGACGGTACACCTCGCTGCGGGAGTTGGTTATGAGCGTGGCGAGGCGGGGGATAGTTGCCATAGTTACCCGACGTCAACGACGACGGCGATAGTATACAAATGAGATTTACCCCCTTATTCTTTTAAGCAATGTTTAGATAATCAAGGTTCGCTGTCCCTTTTTGTCGAGAGACGTTTTCGATATTCAAGAAAGAGACTACGAATCTTGATTAGTTAAACACTGTTTAAATATTCTTATGAATACGGGGGTAAATTCCAAAATAACTAGATAGGCCGACTATTAAACTACTAAAACGGTATTTATACGCTACAACGTTTCATACGCTATTCATTCGTTAGAAATTTTAAAATAGACAATTTAGATATTTCTTGGCTCCAAAAACAGTTCTAACTAAAAACTGTTCACAGTTTTTAGTTAGAACTGTTTTCTAACTAAAA
>JAOTAV010094235.1:0-10967 GCA_026546445.1 Cyclargus thomasi | reverse complement strand
ATACATAGAAATGTTTTGATTTAGTATTTATTTAGTAAATTATCGGTTAAGATATTTCATCGGCTATCGAATAAACTTATTTCATCGATGAAAAATACGCTGAATGAGTGTATATTCAAAGATTCGTCTAGGACAAGAAAAATTGATTCACCCAAAACAAATGTCGCGTCGACCGCTTAGGCACACTATGCTACGTACGTACCTCCGCTACGTACACAAGTACTCGTATACTGTGCCTAAGCGGTATTATGAAATTTTTTTTTAAATGATTTTTGTCGTAATGAAACAAAAAATCCGCCTTTAGATTAATGCGGCCCACATTATTAAATCTGCTTAATAGCTATACCATAAGGTGATTTTTTTGCTCATTTTTCAATCTACGAAAATAATATTTGCGTATTTAGTTTCATAAAAGTCTTTGGAAACTCTCATTTTATTGTTTTTTTATGATTCCTTTTAGGTTGATGAATAAAAACTGTAAATTCCAAAGCATTCAGTTAATATTTTATCAGCTTTACGATATTATTTCTAAACTTATAAGTTGTAAAATAAAAATAAAGAGTATACTTTTCGGGAAGTAGAATGGGTATTTTATTTCTATGGCATCCTGATAAGACCCTTTTATTAATAAATATACTTTTGTGCTAACAGCACAAAAGTATATTTTAATAATGTTTGAGATTATATTTTAATAAAGTTACAGACTTATTGAAGAAAACGTTAGTGCGCGAAGTAACATTTTATAACGTATAGCTGTTGCCCGCGACTTCGTCCGCATGGTAACTTTTCTCTTTAAATTTTGCTGTTTTTTTTTGCTACAAATCTCATGAAGCCCGAGACCTTTCAATCGAATGTAAAACCGTGAAAATCGGTTTGCGCGTTCTGCAGTTAAATCGTAGGGAAAACCTAGACTTATTTTTATTATATAATTGATGAGCAATTTTTATTTCACTTTTGGAAAAAAAATCATTAATTGTTATAAATTTTGCCGCCACTAAACAAAATGTTTTGTCAATTCTAATATATATCTTAGAAATGAAAAAACATTTTGAATGACGGCGAACGCTGATGTTAATTCCTTACACTTTTATTTGAAGATTTCATAAGGAGTTTTGGCGGGGATTTTAGAGAGAGTGACGTTGCGTGTTTTGTATTTTTTTTTTTTTATAAAATTTGTGTTATTTCGTTGTTTAATGTGTGATAATGGTAGAATATCGAAAATTAAACATTCGTTGTCGTGCACAGGTCCACAAGTGATACAACTTCAAGAAATGTGCTATTTTGTTCCCCTCCAAAACTCCATCCGAAATTTTGGTAAAGTTCTACCGCTTTACTAAATCGACTGACTTGACTATGACTGTATTGACGTTTTATCTTTACTCTGACTAGACTTTAGACTTGACGAAATGTATGTAACGTTGCTAAAAACTAATGGAACAAGAAAATTAGTTTTCCGCCTTTACCTGACACTGGCCATGGTTATAGCCGAAGCGCCATATAAATAAATAAAATAAAGATTTCATAAATGTGTGACAAAAAAAAACGTATTTCCTAAAAATTTCGAATTAATTTTTTTTTTATATAAATTATAAAGAACTATAAATTCATTAAATTAACCAACCGATAAACAAAAGTCTGCCGAAATTTCATTAAGCGTCATTTAGACGTCCAAAATGTATTTACAATATGCTAATTCCTCGGCTCTACCGGGCCCGTCCTCGTGGTAATTAATATTATAATATGACACACAAATCACAGTATGACAGGCATCTTACTTAAATTATTTCAGATTTTGAGTATAATATTATACTAGACTAGCTGTTGCCCGCGACACCGTCCGCTTTTGTTATTTTCCATAGCAAAATCAAATGCGTATCACACCTAATGACACGCATAACAGAACCCGCAATAAACTTATTAAACTCTAATATGAGAAATTGATTGAGCAGAGTACAATGAGTAGTTGTCTAGCACCGTTGTAGTGCATGCCAGGTATCAGAGATGGCGCTAGATGTGTTAAATGATTTTCCCTGTTTGACTCCTGATTTTTTTATGAAATTATCTTTGCTATAAAGCTCATGACGATGAGCCCGAGACCTTTCTAACTAAAAACTAAACTGTCGTAAAAAGTTCCTGCGTCCTGGAGGAAATACGCTAGGAAGGAAAACCCGTTTTATTTTTTTCATCGCAACTTGTCAAATCCGACATCCCCTTGTTACGCAGGAGTAAATTTATAGTGCCGAAGTGTCTGTGCAGTACAAGAGCACTCTCTCTTCCTTTACTCTCATAAGCCAGTGGGACGGACGACCCAAGTGACTGGCGAGAGATCAGGTGCAGGACCGGACAGGACTATTTACATGCCCATCCGACGTGTGGATCATCTTACTTATCGTACATCAGGTGAGCAACCTGCATTATCCTAAGCATACTTGGAAATAACATGTTTAGTGGGAATCGAACCCGCGCCTTCCGAGTCTCTAGACCATGGAAACGTTGGCACTGTAAGCACTTGCGATGAGAACCTAAAGCAGCCTAAAGTACCAACGAAGCTCTCAGTGAGATCCAAAACTTGGAGGTGACGTCATGACGTGACGTCACATATATAATGAGGCGGAATTAGGCCGGCCATTATTGTGAGGCCTTGGTGTATGAGTGTCAGATAAAGCCGACTTCAGATGCTTTAGGTGAAACTGCACAGTTTCATCTCAGTGCATGTTTGCAGTTTGTTGTTTTTTTAAAAGGACATTTTCGGTACATCGGAAGCGATTGCCGTGGCCATTGTGACATCAAAGAGGTTCAAGTGAGCCTCTTTATGAAGAATAAGAGAATAGGGATAAGGAATAAAGTTTAAGGAAACACAGCAGAAGCGCTGTTTCTCGTGGAATTTTTCTGAGGCCGTTCAGTTCTATTTTGTGGGTCTCCCGATAAGGGGTAGTAGGTTGTTTTTATTAAAAATACAGTGTATACATTTGTTCGCAAGTTCTCGTTTAAAAGAGATTTTTTAACTAATTGAAAGGTAACTGGTAATATCAGAGCCACTACGAATTTGTTGTCCGTTGCCGATGAACGAATTTGTTAACTAATTTGAATATAAGATTGAAGGAAACGATAAAAAAAAAATAAACGAGCAGCCGCATTGATTCACTATATTTCTTTCTTATTCTTTTTTTATGATATTTAGGGGGCAAGCGAGCAGACGAATTTGCCGGCCTCTATGAGAGAATAGGGAATGGGAATAGTGATAAAGGATTAGCGAAGTTGGGCCACCGGTAAACTCACTCACTGAACGAAACACAGCACAACGCCGTTTCACATCAGTTTTCTGTCTTACCCACTAGATCAAGGACGCTGTTAAATATGTATTTATATACTTCTTTTTACCACCGTCGTTAATTTACTACAGGATGGTAGCGAAAAGTGCCGTTCCGAACTATGTAACTATGTCGTGTATAGAAAGCTTTATGTGGGGTTGTTTGAAGTTTGTACGAGGCTCTATGGGTTTGTATGAGGTGTGGATGTAATGCTTGACTTACACGTTATGCATTTTAATGAAAGTGTGATTATGAGTGCTATATTGTTTGAAATGCAGTTTTTGTCTTTTCATATTGTATTTGTAGGGTAGATGCATGGTAAATGGTGTAGAGAATTGTATATTTGCTGGGTGCGTGTTAAAATGCAAAACGTAGTGATTTGAGATGTCAAAAGCCCGCCTGTCATTAAAAAACCGGCCAAGTGCGAGTTGGACTCGCACACAAAGATCTACCAGTATACAGCATAAAATTGGAAAAACGTATTTCTGAAAGTTTTAAATTTATACAAAAAATATAAATTCTTTAAAGGAAAACAGGCAAAAACATTTTAATTTCTGATTTTTCGAGGATTCGATCTCTTGACTCCTAGGAGAGCCTTACCAGAATCTTAGCCTCTTGGTCACGCTGCCAATGAGAAGCGTGTGGAATTTATCAATCTAATGTTGAGGAATGAAATTGCAAAAAAACATATTTGTAGTACTTAGAGCTACTTCTAAATATTACAATTTTTTAGTATTTGTTGCTATTGCGACAACAGAAATACATATTCTGTGAAAGTTTCAACTCTTTAGCTATTTTTCTACGATTTTGCTTTCGTTGAAAAAGTCTTGGGCTCCGTAAGGTTTATAGCTAAGAAAATTCAAGAGAAAAAGTGCAAAATAGGGAAAATAATTCCTAACATATAGCGCCATCTCTGATACCTGGCATGCACTACGACGGCGCTTGACAGCTACTCATTGTACTCTGCTCAGTTAATTGCTCATATTAGAGTTTAAACTTGTCATTACGGGTCTAATATGCATTTAATTTTGTTAAGGAAAATAATTATTCTCATCTTTGAGCGGTCCAACCGACAACAGCTAGTATCTTATATGTGAGATGTGAGAAGAATATTCGTTATTTATTTTTTTTGTATGGGCTGTAAAATTCTAACATCATAATTTTCATCTTAGACCAGCAGTGCCTCTATGCAAAGTCTGCAAATATGTCACACTAGCTTTTTTTATAAGTTTTTTTTTATGATATTAAGGGGTCAAGCAAGCAGACGGGCTACCTGATGAAAAGCAACTGCCGTCGCCCATGGACACTCGTGACATCCGAAGATTCGCAAGTGCTTTGTCGGCCTTTTTTAAGGGAGTTGGGAATGGGAGTAAGGATAAGGTGATAGGGAAAGTTGAGCCACTGGTAAAATCACAAACTGAACGAAACACAGCATAACGCCGTTTCATGCTAGTTTTCTTTGAGGCCATGGTGTCACACTCCAGTCGAGCCGCCCCATTCGTGCCGAAGCATGGCTCTCCCACGGCAATGAGCATCCGTATTATGTACTTGAGACCGAAAAATGTCTAAATCGGTACACGCCTCCATCGGGGTTCGAACCTACACCCTATCGAGTGCGAACCAAAGATCTTACCTTAGGATACGGACCCTGTCAACTGTCACGTTTTTATAACATTTTTTTATGACTGCTCGGCTCCTATTGGTCGTAGCGTGATGTTATATAGGCTTTAGGCTTCCTCGATAAATTGACTAAGCAACACAAAAATAATTATTCAATTCCGGTGTGTAGTTCTTGAGATTAGCGCGTTCAAACACACGAACAATCAAACTCTTCAGCTTTATATTATTAGTATAGACTTTTTTAGCTTGAAATTACCCATACATCATAGGAGTCGTTCAGAAAGTTCTCGAATAGCACAAAAGGTATACTCAAGATAAATCAGATTCTCTGAATACTTACAAAAGGGTGTTCCGGACGAATCTTTAAAGAAACATCGAGGTCAGATATAGTGTTAGGTAGTGCGTAGACAAGTCTATGGGCATCGAAATATTTATACTAATAATATAAAGCTGAAGTGTTTGTTTGTTTGAACGCGCTAATCTCGGAAAATGCTGGCCTGAATTGAAAATTTCTTTTTGTGTTAGATATACCATTTATCGAGGAAGGCTATAGTCTATATAACATCACGCTACGACCAATAGGAGCCGAGCAGTAAGCAAAGAATGTCGTAAAAACATGACAGCTTATATAATTTCACGCAGACGTAGCTGCGGGCAACAGCTGGTTTGTTGTGAAACTCAAAAGCTTCCAACGAAGAAAGTCCCCACTCCCCAAAAAAAGTATAGTACGAACTTAAAATTTAATGTGTTTAGGTATTATTGTGATGGCAATGCAATATGATCAGCACAACATCTCGTGTTGTAGATTGCCCAGTTTCGGTTTCCAACAATCCAACTCAAAATTTGATAGTACGAACTTGAAACATTTTTACTTTTTTTTCCCTACATGGGGGTTAAATTATTGTGGTGAAATTTGGAGATCAAATGAACCTAGTGGTGAACTCAGGATCGGTTTTTCCAGGGAGACTAAAAAGAAAAATTGAAAGAAGCTTTTACCAACCTATAGTCTGATCCGGTTTCGACAGACAGGACGAAGGCAGCGACAAACTAGGGGTAAATATGGAATAAATATTTTTAAATATTACTTTATTTTTCTTTACTTGATCGACGCTTAAATTTTAAATCTTAAAGCTCCTGAAGTGAATGTCATGCCTTAAACTTATTTTCTAGCAACAACATTACGACATTGAGTCGTCGCTGTCATTGAAGGTGTAAAGGAAAATGAAACCTATAGTCTATGTCATAAAGTAGTATTTCACCCGGCCAAAATAATCTCGTTCTCGGTAGACGGTGTTGGTGGACAAACGTCCTTAAGGTGTCCGGTCGATGTATGGATTTTTTTTCCAGCTACAATCACGCAAGAGGCGCCGAAATTTGCGTCTCGGCCGGCAATGCCAAATGAAAAAATATGTAAAATATTATATTTCATCTTGAGGTGAATCTACCTTTCTTATATCTTGAGGTTTCTATATTTTCCACTTATCTAATATTTTCCTTTTTTGGGATACCCTAATGTACGCGTACTAATATTTTAAAACTTTTACCTTCATTATTATTTTTTTTATTTTATTTTGTACTATCTGTCTATCTCTCGCTCTTTGGCGCTAAGTCTAAGAACTTGGCTGCGGCGTAGACACATCTAGTGTTCCTAGATCTATAGGTCAAACTACATAATGATTTCCGACTGCGCCTGAATTGGCACGAATCCAGCACCACCGATAAATATAATAAATTTCGTCAAAGCGACAATACGGGTCTCATGCATTTTTATGTTCTGTCTACGAGGCAATACGTTTTAGAATTCTATGCATTTTTTAGACGAATAACCATCGAAGTACAATACTATGGAAGAGTCAGGGAGTCTAAAAAAGGGTTCCACGAAATGCACTTCAAAGCGTAGTTTCACATTAGTTGACAGTCGTACTGTATATTAAAGATTTGAAAATAAATTAAGATATATATTCAATGTAAAAAAATGTTTCTGAAACCTGAAATTAACTTTTTAGTATGAGCCTTTAAGGTTGGCAATGGTTATAGGCAAGTCTTATTTGTCATTCTTCTTGAGATTTTCATTATGAGTACGTGTCAGTCTGTCTCTTTAAGTTCAACCTCTGAACCTATTTTTACATCTGGTACCAAGATGTTTTGTGTCTCGGGGAAGGACACAGAATAATTTTTATGCCGTAAGAATGCATGATTTTTGCACGATAAATAAATTTTAACGCAACCTGTGAACTGCGTCACTCTCTAATTTATTAATAACATTAGGTGATGCCCCCAACTCCGTACGTTTTTCCCGGATAAAAAATATCCTTTGTCACTACTTGTATCATTATCTCTATACCAAATTTCATCAAAATCGGTTCAGTGGTTCGAGCGTGAAAATGTAGAAAACAGACGGATAGACACAGACAGACAGATAGCAAAACAGACACACTTTCGTATGAATGATATTAGCATGGATGACGCCTTCATTCATTTCAACCCATAAACCTGCGACACGCTAAAAGTTGCGAATGTTTTTTGGTTGAAGAGTTATTTTCAACTATTTAATTAACTGGAGGATGCAGGTGGGTGAACAGTTTCCAACCAACCGCCGCCTAAAGGCCCGAAAGTATAAAAATATTTTGTTATGCTAGTGAAAAGCTAACTTAATATTTAGATTTTCAGACAGTTTTTTTCACGAATATTCGAAAATAGCTCGGAGTTTTGTTTTATGTTTTCTGCGCTGAGTTTTATACTAATATTATTGACCGAAGCGAGACCTAAATAAAAACCGACCAAGTGCGAGTTGGACTCTCGCAGTCGTGTTTTAGAAAGGTAATCAGAAAACAGACCAACCGAGAACAAGATAAAACGTATTTCAAATGATATCGCGCGTCAGACTTACAGCAGCGCCATCTAGTATGAAAAGAAAGAAAATGATAGAAAAACACGTTTCTTATATGAGAGCGCTCCTGTTTAATTTGTTTTGTTTTTAAACAAATATTCCAAAAACGAGGAGGTTTTATGTTCGGCTGTGGATATTTTTTTTAGTATTTGTTGTTCTAGCGGCAACAGGAATACATAAATCTATAAAAATTTAAACTCTCTAGTTATTACCGTTCTTAAGATACAACCGGGAAACAGACTTTGGGTAAGGAACCATAAAGTATGGTTTTATAACGAAACATACAATATAATGTTTCGCAATAACTTTGAAACCGTTGCATCGTATTGATCTGATTTTAATTAAATTAAAGTATATATTTTGCGACCTGCCAATAATTTTATTTATACTATTAAACAAGCTCTTGCCCGTGTTTTCGCTCGCGTGAAATTGCCATATCACGTAAAAGCCACCGGCGTTGTAGTGCATGCTATGTATAAATGGCGCGGTACGTGAAAAATGATTTTCACTGTTTTCCTGCTTTTCTCTTGAGTTTTTTCCTGAATTTTCTTTGCTGTAAGCCTCACGGAGCCCGAGACCTTTCCAACGAATTCAAAACCGTGGAAGTCGGTTCGTGCGTTCTGAAGTTATAACGATATATCGTCGGGGAGGAAAACTCGACTTATTTTTAGATAAAATATGAGTTTTAAGGACTAATTCACACTGCAACGTGACGTGACGGTAAGCATGCGTGGATTTCAGATGCATTTCTTCGTTTTTTCAAAATAACAGAAACAGATATAGTCTGTCAGTCCAATACCTTAAACATTGCTTCTACGCGTATCCTCGTGTCACGTTACTGTAACCGACTGTTTGGGAAAAGGATGATATTTTTGCGGACACATATGTGCGTATTCTTCACAAAGCTGTGAGCAAAACCTAGCTAGTTATAGATGCATATTTTGTTTATTTTCATTGAATATCAATGTTTCGATCAACTGGCGACGGTACTTTTTCATTACATGACCCGTCTGTTCGTTTGTCCTTGAATTAAAACAAGCTAAATATATTTCTAGAATAGCTATTTAAAGCCCTTCATTTTGATACCTCAACCTAAATAGGCAGAAAGGTTTTTGGAACCTCACAATTTTAACGTCAAAAATCCGCCATTTTGATTTTTTAATTCTTTCATTTACCGAGTGTCACTTGCGCTATCAAGACAGGTCTAACGATACCTCATACGTTAAAATTCATCAAACCTGCAAGATGGAGGTCGTGCCAAAAAATTAACATACTCTCGAAAAGCATTAATCTCCTTCTGGCGCAGTTGGGTAAAAAAGAATGTAACGTTTCATACGCTCCTGCTGATCTCCTGATCGAGGATATTGAAGATGTACCAGGATGGCTGCAGTCATGTGATAAACGACACACAAGTTGGTACCGAAATACTTTACAGTGCACTTAAAAAGATTAAGCTGGAACTCTAAATCGAAATGGACTTTAATGTTTGAGGATAGACTTTAAATTCCATTGCAAATATGGTCCACTGTGTACAACGTGAAATAGACTTTAGTTCTTTGACATAGAATGGGTTTTAGCTCGCGACCGGACGATGTTTGTACAAGTTTGAGAGGTCACACATTACGTTACAAACTGCACAGCGACAATAGTGTAATATATTTTTAAAAGGAAAACTTTTTAAAATGTCTGCCAGACTTGTATGCCACATACTTAAGAGGGAACCAGTCGTTGAACTTAGGGTCAATTGACATTGCGATGTGACGCATAGCAAGCAAAAATGTATGGAATTGAAGTTCGTCGATTTGATACGTTACAAGTAAGGTGACAAGTCGATACGCGTAGATGTATATCTACGCGTATCGCCTTGCCACCCTACTAGAACCATAAGGTTTGTTATTGTAGCAAAAACTTGTATATCACGCGAGAACTCTAAATTTTTCCGGTATAAAAAGTATCCTGTATGTTGACCAGACCTAAAGGTTAATAAACAAAAAAAAAATATTGAAAATCCGTCTAGTAGTTCCTGAGATTATCGCGTACAAACAGATAAACAGACAACTTTTTTGTCGATATGTGTTCTATTATTGTTCCTTAGCACTCCCACATTGATTATTTTGTAAAAATTTTACTGTTTTTATTATATGTATAGATTTTCATGAAAAAATAATATTATGTCTTTGTACTCAAATTGTTAATCTATAGCATGAACCCAGACCTAATTTAGGTCACTTTGTTTTGTTAGTTTTTACGATCAAAAATTTCTGACTTTTGGATACAAAAGGAACATAAAATTCAAATAAACTCGACTAGTATCTTAATATTTATAATTCTTTTGTGCGTGTGTTTGTCCCTGAACTTCCCCTAAACGACTGGGGCAATTTTGATAGCTTTTGTTTGTGTTCAAGAAGACCTGAAAATCACAAATTATTCCAGCAGGACAACACCTGTCGGGTCGGCTAGTAGCTTACTAATTCAACGAATTAGATCCATTTTCAAACTTAATTTTCACCTGATAGAAATTTTGTACATAATACATTTTTGTATGTAACAAAATTACTCGCAAATTAGATTACATAAGACAAATTGTGTGCCCCGAAATATGACAGGCTCACGGGAAATGGTAAGATATATTGAAATATTAAGTAATAATATTATGCCGTGTCATGATTATTTTTTTTTCTATGGACGCTTCACACCACGTTATTCTGTGTAGAGGTTACAGGTACCAGACAACGGAAATATATTTAATACTTTTATACTATACGCATATTTAAGATTTTAATTATATGATACACACATTTAATACACATCCAAGACCGAGGAACATTGAAAAACTGGTTCCGTTGGCGGGCTTCGACCCGCGACCCCCGGCTTAAACCATCAACGCGCTTACCAACTGAGCCACAGAGTTCGTCATATATACTGCGAAACCGTCAAAGTTCCGGAACCTCGAATCTGTGTGTGTGCTCATGTTCTATGGGAGTGTAGTCTCTAGCATTGCGAAAGATCTAGGTTGCTCAACAACATTTTCTGTAAATCTGGTGTCGCATACTACGGTTTTTTTTCAATACGGGTTTTGGCCCACCACACATTCCCACCACTGTATCTCCTGTGTCGCCAGGATCGACAGCGGTATCCAACCACGA
>JAOTAV010094234.1:0-10967 GCA_026546445.1 Cyclargus thomasi | reverse complement strand
CTTTTTAGTTTCTTTTGTACTATTTTAGTTTTTTCATTTGGAAGTCGGTTTTAATTTTTTGTTAAAAAATAATAATTCATAATACCTTGTTTTAAATATTGTAGGTTTCTTAATTAAAATGGATATAAATTAATGATTACTGTAAGTGTTGTTCATAACCTTAACATTTGCATGTCCAATTGGGTGAATGTGATGGGACCATTAATAAATTATATCGTCTGTATTAACACACATTTTGCAAATAAAGAAATTGAAATTTAAACTTATTTATTGTTATTTTATTTATTTGTTTATTACATCTTATTATTACAATTCAAATACATATTGCCTTTAAATCGCATTCGAGTTGTGTAGACAATATACATAACGTTCTTTTATTTTTAATAGGTAATTATCCACAAAAGGATTACAAACATCAATTTAGATATAACTTAAACAACTGAATTATAGATTAAACTACATACCTACATTAGATTTTACAAAGTGCATAACAACATAATGACCGAGCGAGCCGGCCGAAGCCGCGCCCGCGCCTACTTATATATAATTATTCTGTGAGTATGTATGTCACTGAACTTTTCTTAAACGACTGGACCAATTTTGATGAAAATTTTTGTGTGTGTTCAAGGGGATCTGAGAATGGTTCAGATTCACAAAATAGCTCGGCAACGTCAGCGGGGTCAACTAGTATAATTATAAATGTGAGAGTGTCTCACTCTACCTTTTACACTTTTATCAATTTTATACTCCAGTGAAACGAACAATACGACCGACGTTGTAAAAAATACTTCGATAGTACGAGTCACGGTTTTGCTTACTGCTTATTGTGTATAAAAGATGAAAAAGTTGCATCTATAGTACTCTTAAAGCCAACGTGAATACTAATCGCTAACGTTAATGGCCTAGTGATAAAATATTGAAATCGTTCAGTAAGACTGCAGTGCGCAATATATATAACAGTGTCCATTCTAGTGATGTGCCGGATGGACAAAAATGTATATCCGCCGATACGGATACGGATAATAGGTATCAAGACCCGCATATCCGAATATGCTGATACCAATAAATGGATCTTCAATGTTTTAACCCAGTGTCAGCGCACCTTAAAATCATGGACTCTTTAGCTATGTACTACGTAAAATTTGGTTAGTAACCTTACCAAATTTTTTATTTCAAGGCATTAAAAATACCCTGAATTAAATTTATTCGTTTGTTAAATGTACCTAATCATCTTTAAAAAGCATTACATACTATCAATTGATAAAAACGATCCGTAAAAGATTCGCTCGAAAGGTGGCGATGGTACGGAACTGATACGGCTCATGCATTTCCCTCGTATATGGAATACGGATACGGATAACCGTAACGTCACTAGTCCATACAGCGACACGCAGGTGGAGACGTGTGGCGGACACTTCTCCACACGCCTCCACACGCGACAACACGCGGCTAATGGTCCGGCCACTCTAACGAGCGCATCACAAATTCTTTCATAAATGCAAATTTTATGCTCGAATTTAAAATTCTCTGTTCATATTTTCGTCCAGCGAGATGCAATATAATTGATGACTTGTTGTGTGCTGTACACTTCGTAATATTTCGTAGCGGCGGGTAGACGAGTTTTATCGTTAGAAAACAGCTGAATTTTAACATTGTTTAGTTACTGGTTCAATGGATAAAATTTGTCAAATAGCTTTACCGCCTCACTAAGCTATTATGGTTTTTAACATACTGAGGAAGAAAAAACTCTTTTACTTAGGGGTACAGAAATGTAAACCGATTTTTACACCTGCTACATTCAGCAGGTGTAAAAATTTAATAAAAATCGGTTTAGCCGTTTCAGTTGTGACCGTTACCTTAACCCGCATATTTTTTTTTATAATATTAGATGAAATTATCCGAAACATTCCATGAAAACGTGTGCGCTTAACGCAATACATTTCTTGTGACTGTAAAGAAACTCATTTTAATGCGGCGCAACCTTTTACGATCTCGTTTCAGCGTCCAAAAGATGTACAATTCCTTTGTGCTTAACACAAAAGGTGATTTAGTCCGGCGGCACTTAAAATTTCAGCGAAAAAGTATTTCGCATAAGGCTCGGTATAAACGGACGACCGACTACCAACGATAATACCACACACTCGGACTTACAAAATATCGCGTTTATATTATGCATTCGCTCAAGATTGGCGGTATGGTTTATCAATCCTGTGTCAAATTTCTATACATACCGCAATTGTCAATGTCACGGTGACAACACAACACTTTGTTGACAATCGCGTTTTTATTATGAACCGTACCACTAATCTTGAGGGAATTACCAATAACACATTGTAACTTTTATAAATTTAAGGGCCTAATCTTACACCGCTTACAGATAAGGTTTCAGTTATTTTTTTGACAGATTCTCCATATAACATCTGTCACATAAAGGTGTGGATAGACTACCTTTGAGCGGTGAAACAGGCCTTAAATATTTTAAATTACAGAGGTTATTAAGTTATGATAAATATAAAAATGGTAACTAACTAAATCAGCTGGCTCAGCGACCCCAAGTGGATGTTGGATATGAAATGAGCTTCCGCCATTGAGCTCTGTCCTGCCATGGTAACAAATAATTTTTTGATATGGTACCGATTTTTAAGTTACCAAGGTCCGATTCCTCCAATCGGACCTTGGTAACTTAAAAAACTACTTCTATTATATTATGAACAATATAATATAACTAAAATTGTATCGACATCTGCATCGCGCTAAACATCGTCAGCGGTCGCAGGTTTCCATATTTGATGGCGGCTCTGCGGACATAATAACGCTACTATCACAGTACTAACATATGCAGTAACTCAACAGTATTCTTGGAATCAAATTCATGCAACACGCTGTACACGTTTAGGTAATTTAAAATGGTGGCAAATACTTTTCTGTTGGTGAGTTTTTAAATATATTTTATATTATATTTTTTTTCATAATTGGCGATTACACATGATCACATGCAAGCATCATGTAGAGAGCATACTCAACTCTGCTCGCCAATCATCGTCTATGTCTATGATTGCATTTGATTAACTCGTTGACAAAGTAATATGAACGATTGTTTAGAAGCTCGCGTGCAGATTATAAACGATCGCACAATCAGCGCCGTTTGTATAGCTCTTGGATTTTGTTCATTTATGTTAGGTCACCGGTAGCCTTGCAAACGGAAGCTCACAATATAAGCAGTGTCGTACAAAGTTAGCATACCGAGTGTTATATTATTTTGCTGCTATTGTGGTCGCTTGCTCTTTGTCATAAAAAAGTAAATAGCGCTCTGAGCGGACAATAATTTTAATCCGCAGAGAATTGGGGACTTGTGAAAAGCATTTTATAAAAGCGTTAAAGCGTCCATCTGGTTCTTTTGTTTATTTATACATTATTTATTTACACAGCATAAATTATTAATATATTATAATATTTTAAATATGGTTTTAGATAAGATAGAAATCTAAATATATAAACTAAACTAAAACCCAAAGGTCACGACTGTCTCCCATATTTGATTAATTTTCTGATTTCTTTTTTATGATATTTAGGGGGCAAGCAAAGGTAACCCGTCACCTGATGGAAAGCAACTGCCGTCGCCCATGGACACTTGCGACATCAGAGTCGCAAGTGCGTTGCTGGCCTCTATGAGGGAATAGGGATAAGGGAAGTTGGGCCACCGTTAAACTCACTCACTGAACGAAACAAAGCACAACACCGTTTTACGCCAGTTTTCTGTGTATTACACAGTTATATATATATATATATATTGATTTGATTATATAAAATTTGGCAGCAAGTAGGTATTACATGTAAATAGGCATCGAGTAGGTAAATATGGATAATGATAAATTGTATCCGCAGGCCCCAAGTAGATAAAAAAGGGGAGGAAAGTTTGTATGATAATAATTCTTAACTTAAGGGTAAACGCTAGTGTTTTTATATTTATGCTATTAATCTTAATACATATTTCTTGTGTGTCTTTGTCATTGTCTGAGTGACTAGACCGGTTTTGATGAAATTTTTGTGTGTATTATGTAGGGGATTTGAGAATAGTTTAAATGAACAAACCAAGACGTACAAGACAACACCTGTCTGTTAGTGCTAAGTAGTCAGTAGTAAGTAAGTAAGTCATAAATATAAGTAAAACAAAAAATACGGAAACGTGACTACAGAAACCTTTTCCACTCACGTAGCTTCGCGTAATTAGCTACTTCAAAGTCAATTTAAATTGATTGTAAAATAACTGATTTGTTAAAATTATTAGTTTTTTACAAGAAAACTTATAAAGTGAACTGCTGTTAGCATTATTGCAAAGTGACCTTTTTAGGCCGGCAGTTATATTTTTTCTGCCTTGCCGTACGCAAAAAGGTATTTAATAATTATTTTACTTTAATTTAGTACAGTGTTAAGCAAAAATTTGTCTTATGCATGAGGTTTATTGGGCGAGCGAAGTGAGTCCTGTTTATCTCACTCCCCGTACACTTTACGGAAAAACCACAAGAGCTTTAGATTTAAACTTTAGTTCAGTAGTTTGAGCACATGTCTGCGTTTAAAAATAATTAAGTAATGATATCAAAGGTAATAAATAAAAAAATAATATTTCACTATTAACATCTGTAAGCAAAGATGTGCAAATGTGTTGATGAACTAAACAGAGGATCCACATGCATCCAGAACCGTTTATAGCAAACCATAGTGTGAGAAACCCTTCTCATACGTTAGATTTTATTAAAAAAAATCGTCACATTCACAGAACACTGGAAAACCGAATATCACAGCCTTGCGAGCCCTCATAAAGCTGCGTTTTGTCGCTAGTGTCTTTTATTTATAAAATATATACTTTTATTTTCAGCGTTATTACCGCAACGCCTATCTTTTTCAGATTAGTATCGATTGGCCTTTTGAAATCGATTCGTTTGAATATAGCTTACGAATCGTCCATCCGAGAGCAGTTTAGGAAGCGATTTCCCGTCGAGTGGATTTTATCTTCTGTGGGATTTGGATCGAATGGAAAAACAATCAGATTGAGTGGACGTTAAATTACGAGGATTCGAGCGATTATACAAAATCTAGAGCGAGTGCCATCAAAATCTAAACGGAGATTACACGTTGATTAATTAATCTTTGTTTTTTTTTTTTTAATATCGCCTAACTAGATTATGGCCGCATTTCTGTTGCGTCAAAATTCGTTTATTGCCCGAATTCCGTATATTTTTACGTGATAAAAAGTATTCTATGTCCTTCCCCTAGACTCAAACTAACTTTATATCAAATTATAGGGAAATCAGTTCAACGGTTTATGCGTGAAGAGATAGAAGACAGACAAACACACTTTCGCATTTATAATTTTAGTGAGGATATGAATATCTCATTACAAAAAAGTCACTCTTTGCGATTAGTAAGTTGGAAATTAGCCGCCATCAGTATTTTAACTGTAATTTAAATGAAACTAGTATAACGTTCCGTTGCTACTTCGTCCCTCGCGAGATAATCGAAGTTTAACAGTTGTTACTAATGTCGGTACAAGCTGGCCCAAGGTGCTTGGTAAATACAACGGTACTTACTTGGAAAATTAAATTAGACTTGGTTGCTTCAAGTTACTTGATAGTAATGAGTGCAGCTTAAGGTAGTCTGAGACTTTTTTGACCCAATAAAATGCCATTTGTATTATGATATAGTCTGCATTCATTTTTTTAATGATATTTAGGGGGCAAGCAAGCAGAGTAACCCGTTACTTTCCATCAGAAAGCAATTGCCGTCGCTCATGGATACTCGCGACATCCGAAGAGTCGCAAGAGCGTTGCCTGCTATTTATGAGGGAATAGGAATAGGGATAGGGGATTAGGGAAGTTGGGTCACAGGTAAACTCACTGACTGAATAAAACACAACACAACGCCGTTTCTATGAGGCCGTGGTATCCCTCCAGTCGAGCCGGCTCATTTGTGCCAAAGCATGGCTCTCCCACGGCAAAAAAAATTAAACCCCCGTTTTCCCCCCAGGAGATGAACTTCGAAAAATCCATTCTCATTAGTCACCTTCGTCATACGGAGAACACTCCCCCCAAATTTCATGTTTCTACGAGCAGTGGTTTTAGTCTGTACGTTAATAAATTCATATAATTTAGTACAAAGGATTTAATATAATAATATAGATTAAGATCATATTAGAATTTTCTTCTCAGAAATCAAACCACTATTTAGGTCTTGTAATATAATATTAATTTAACATAACTGTTTATATGAGATACAACTAAATGCCTGTTAACCTATTAACTTGAAAGTAGGGCGCTTCGTAGATATATTAAAACGACGCTTACGTAAACACCCTGTAGGCAGACTAACATCTGTTGGTTGAAATTATGAGGTTGCAAAATGGTTTCCAGGGTGCAATATAAAAGCCGAAGAGGCTGTAGGCCAGGTAACTAATGGACTGGATCTTGTAGACCACCAGGGTACTATCCATCACCGGATTAGAACTTAAACTACGTGTATATACAAAGATGCGATCCAGAATAACTATGCGGTTAACTCTCGGTTGACTTATGTAACAAAAAAATTTTGTATATTTCGAATGAGACAGTAAAATTTTAAATCTACGCATAGTTAATTTTTTCTCCTTTTTTCAATACACAGGTACGGAATTTAGGTGTATCGTACTTCCGATAAATTCGTTACAACTTAAAAAAAAGACTTCAAGTTTTAATACCAATCCTGATTTACAAAAAATCGGTACATAATATCTTCAGAAACTCTTCTCTTACTATTATCAATTACTTTTGTTATAGCCTGAGTAAGCAAATAAAATAGTGTACATTTAATTAATTGAAGCTACAACCGTCACCAACTCGAGGTGATTATTTAAGAGAAGCATATAAATTACCTGAATAATTTTACAATTTAACGTTTATAATTCCTCGAATTCAAAATATTTCACTACTGAGAAAACAAAGAGACAGATAATGAACGCATTAGTTGACTTAAGCCGAGTGCTCACTGGTAGACTGTAACACAACGGGCGGTAACAAAACTGTGACAGATTTAGTAACCAAAATTTCTACTCTCAAACGGCACATTCGGACTCGACTGAATGTTGCTGTCCTACTAATAACGTCATGTTATGTTTGTAAGAGCAGGATTCGTTCATTTGAGTATCAAAACAGTTGAGGTACTTCAAAACAGATTTAGCCCTTGAAACTGTTACCTGCTATACTCTACTGTGTTGACCTATTTACAGTGTTTAACATATTATTGTTTGCAGAGTCGATGCTGTTATGATATTCTTTGGAGTCCTGACAGGTGTTGCGTAGTGATACTCAAATTTTTGTTAATATCTGGCACTGCACGTCGTAAGCTATTCCAATTAATTATTATTATTATGTCTAGACTAAGACTACTGTTTAGACTAAGTGTGTTTTATTTATTATAATTAATATAAATATTATATACCCTATTATGTTATTTAACAAAAAAAAGTAAGCGATCATTCTCACTAGTTGTTTGCCTCGAATTATTCTAGCTTTTAGTTACAGCACGTTTTAACAGTTACGTATCGCCCGTGCGCACCCAGCCTTATGTTAAAATGTTAATTGGCAACATTCATTCTTCTTTGGAAAGGTTCCAGTTGTTATTGTCTCCCTCATAAATATTTTATGTTTCGCGGTGTGATAGACAACAAAAAGTTGCAGTAATAAATGTATATATAGTTAAATTAAATCTGTTATTATTCTGAAAACATTGCGGTTTTAAACACTCTTCTTTTTCGATTTGAGAGCTTTTCGTTTGTTATAGAAAATCTTACATTACGCTTAAAGATTGTTGTAACTCGGTAAAAGTGTTGTCTGGTTAGTGTAACATAATTTGTATAACTTAGGACAATCATATAAATCCTGAAATTTAATTGCCATGTAATTCTGAAATACCGACCAATAGTGTTGACAGGGTAAATAAAAGACGCAGATATAAATAGACAATATTATTGTAAAAATGTTTGTATACATTAACATGTATTGAATTTGCTAATAATGTTAATAATGACTAGATATTTTGCACTAAACGTCTTGGCAGTCAACCTCTCAACTTCCCGAGTCTTGTGAACAACCTGCTGGCAAAAAAAAGGTGCTGTTAATATAAAAAAGTATAAAAAACAAAGTGTAACAAAAGTTTGCGTATGCCTTTTATATATCGTTTACTGTGAAATTTAGTTTTTAGATTGGCAGACGCTTTACGCTTACAGCGTTGCTAATTTCACCGCTCTCTATAAGGAACACATACAAACTCTTATTATCATTTAGTTTTGTTACACCCTGTATAATCTTCTTCTAACTTAATAAGTGGGTTTTTTCATCTTAGCCTCGAATTTAGCGGGTACCGGGGCGGCGGCGATAGCGGCATCGGAGCGGATTTTTTTTATGATATTTAGGGGGCAAGCGAGCAGACGGAGTGACCAAATTCACCGCTGCCAAGCCGCTACTTTCGATAACAAAACTAAACCGCACCATTCGAATATACGCAGAAGATCCTACCGTTTCCAAGCCGCTGCCGCCCTGCTACTCGCAAGATTCTAGGCCTTAAACTGCCAGGCATAAATAAAACATAGTGTATTTCTGAGTAAAGAAGCAAATGTTTTCTGAATGTTGAACCGCGGTTACTAGCCGTGCGAGAATAACCGGCGTGAGAAATTCACACCCGAACTTAGTTGCGAATACAAATATAGTTGGAAGATATTAATTATTAAACAAACATATACCGTGGTCTGGGCAGTAGTGTCGTCGGCGTCTTCGCCTCCTTTGAGCATCGCATGCGTCCAAACACGTCTCTTCTGTGCAAACAAACACGAATCATTAATTAAAATGAAACTCAACGCTAAATTTTAATTAAACCATCATAAAAGACACGTCGTTTTTTAAGCCAACGAGATTAGTTAAGTCCCACGAATGTTTGGAGACGTCAAGGATAAAGCAGCGAACTACGCCAGACACTTATGTTGAGTAATATAGTTTCGTAAACGCATAATATTTGGATTACAATTACTTTAATAAGCATCAGGGTTCGTTTTTAGGGTTATGTGAGGGGAGTCATGTGATGGAAAGTCATCGCCCATGGATACCTGTAACGTCAGAAGCGTTTCAAGTGCGTTACTGGCCTTTTAATATAACAATAGATAACAGGAGTTGAAAACGGGAATAGGGATACGGTAAAAGAAGTTAGGCCTCCAGTAAACTCACTCACTGGACGAAACACAGCGTAACGCTATTTTACGCTAGTTTTTTTTTTTGAGATAGTATTTCTCAGGTTGAATCGGCCCTTTCAGAGGCGAATCGTTTGTCTCCCACGGCAATTCCCACCTTCACAGCAGGGCGGGCGCGCGGGCGGCGCGGCGTCGTCATCGTGTCGCGCGAGTGCCCGCAGCTGCAGCGTATACGCGCGCGCGCCGCCGCCGGACAGGCCCTCCCCGCCGGCGAACGTTGCGTACGGACTGATCTCGTACACATCTAAATTGAACGGTTCGTGTAAGGCCTCAAACTGGACCTCGACGACATAGTTTCTTATTGAAGTGAACTGGATGGCAGCGGCGCGGCGGCTTGTTTGATAGCAAATCGCTGAGATCCAGTTTGAGACCTTATTTTAAACACACAGAACACTGAACTGCTTTTAATCACCTAAACAAATTTTTATGAAATTATTTTGTGTCGTCAACTCCTCATAGGCACTTGATTATTGCTTGGATACAAAAATCGAGACAACAGTAAACTTTCTATCTAATCTGTTAGTCATGGTCAAGGGCGTAATCTAGGATGACGTCAAAATTGACTTACCAGGGGGTTCTGGCGGTAGTTTCGGCGTTGGATGCGCGGGCGCACGATACGTGCCGCACTGCTGTTTGTCCGCGCCCGCCATCACGCGGTCACCGCCGCCCTCACTACGGGAAAAAGTATGCGTTACACACCCAGAAATTGTTAAATCTAATATATAAAATTCTCGTGTCACAGTTTTCGTTGCCAAACTCCTCCGAAACGGCTTGACCGATTTTGATGAAATTTTTTGTGCTTATCCGGTATCTACGAAAATCGGCCGACATCTATTTTTCATCCCCCTAAATTTAAGGGGTAAGTAGTACAACCCTAAATTTTTTTGGCAAATCAACTTTGCCGGGTCAGCTAGTATAATATATATATGAAATGGAGCACCACCGACAAATTTCTAAGGATGGATATAAGGATATAAGGACGATGCAATACAAAGAAAAATATGAAAATCGGTTCACAAACGGCGGAGCTATGATTGAACAAACAAAAAAAATATGCACAGCCAAACATATAACCTCCTCGTTTTTGGAAGTCGGTTAAAAACTAAAGATTCAAAGAAGTACAACGGATTTTGGGAAAAGATCAATAATTAAAATAACTAATCGGGTGTCGATCGCGTTGAGTCCCGATTAATTAGTCTCATATAATTAGATCGCCTTGTATTATAAATGCAATGTTGCATTACAAATACATTGAATTATAAATGCAACGCGAAAGTTTAAATTTTTATATAACAAAGACATAAATAATGCCATTTTTCCGATTGCCGGCGCTTTCGGATTTTTTTTCTTATTATGTATCATTTTAAATTGCTATAATATTTACTGAATAAATGTTTTACATTAATAGTGTTCGGAATTCGAATTACATTTGTTTTCAATTTTTATAACTATTATTTTTTTATAACAATTTCGATTTAAGCTGAATTAACAAAACAGACAGAAAAGATAATTCACTAAATTGTATGTCAACTCTATCTGTATTAAAACAGGCAGAGTTAAGTAAATTCATTCAAAAGTATGTCAACTCAAAGCATTCATAAATGATGTAAGAAAGAAAAAAAGAAAGAAAATAAATTTATTTTGGTAATTAGACAATGAACAACAACAACATGAATACACACATCGAGATACCAAA
>JAOTAV010094233.1:0-10967 GCA_026546445.1 Cyclargus thomasi | reverse complement strand
ATTTATCCATCATCGTGACTAGCGCCATCTAGACCTTAGATGATTTTCCCGTATACGAAATTTTGTATGGGATCTGTTAGTCAATAGAATAATTTGTCTATGATTCCAGCATAGTCAGGTGCCGAAAATCCCGATTCCTTGAAACGGAACCGGTTCTCGATACCCTAGAAAATCCGCAGTCCGGACAGTCCCTTGGCTTCATAAAGTTTCATTATTGGGCGAGCGAAGCGAGTCCTCCATATCCCACTTCTAGTACATATTTGTGGTACACTTTACGGAAAAACTATAAGAGCCAAGGGTTTGGAATTTCGCACAGTAATTTGTGTATATGTCTAGATGTGTTTAAAAATAAAATAGTAATAATATTATCGATAATAATTAAAAATAATGTTGTGCTAATTACGCCATCTATGAGTTAAGAGGTGCAATTGTAAAGAGAGACTGAACAAACTATGACTGAACAAAATATGATAACACATGACGTATCAAGAATACTTTAAACAACCCAAAGTCACAGAGCTGCACTTTTTTGCTGGTTTTAAAACTGAATAATAAAAAACAGTTCAAATAATTTTGCAATAGTGCATTCAACCATAATAAACACGTACCGGTGTTTGCGTCGCAATCTCTTACGATAGTATATTGCTTTTATCAATATTCTGTTTATAGTTTTATCAGTAGTCAATATTGTTTTGTTATTCACAAACAGAAACTCTTCAACTTTCAACTGTCTTGCTACAGTTCCTATACCCTGGAGGCAAGACAGCAGAGACAGTTGTTATATGGATAATCTGTCTAAAGTCGTGGATAGCCTATTAGAAACTTCATCAGTAAGCGGCGAAACTTACCTTAGGGTCCTTTTTTATCTTTTGTCTGCGGAAGATGAATCAGGAATCCTTATAATTTCTCAGGGGAATCAGTCAGGGAATGAAGTTTAGGATGCCAGAAATATCTTCAAGGACGAAGCCGAGAAGACTGCTAGAAATATAATATTATATTAATAGACCAGCTTTTGCTTGCGGGCTTCTTAAATTGGTTAAATATACAGAGTTTGGGAACATGATTTTTTTTCCATAAAATAATGTTACTTTCCATCCATTTAACTAAGTCTATGGTAAAAATCAAGCCGATTGATTGTTTCGTTAGAGAGTGAAAGAAGGACAAACTACACGCACACTTTCTCATTTATATAATTAGTATGAAAGTATAGTAGTTTCACGCAATATTACTTGGCTATAAAACAAGCCACTTTTATTCGATACAATATTCCATACATCTTTAAATAGTGTCTTACTTTACATATGAAGATATGTTCTAAATACTTACATGTCAAACAGCCCCTTAATAACTTTTATCTAATGAAAATATTAGTCTAATTAACTACTAGTTTAGTAACTTGTTAAACAAGTCACAACCGCTGAGAGCTGTTACACTAGATCTAGTGGGAGGTATTATAATTGTGATGTTATAGTGGTGCGCTTACGTTTCGATAAAATTCAATGAATGCTCAAATTTAAATTAGGGTAATGTAACACTTATGATCACTCATTTCGAAACGATCCGCATGTGGAAACTTGACATGTAAGCATATCGTAGAAAAGCGAAAGGTCACTCACATCACAAAATCTCAGAAACCATAGGGGTTTCAAATTAAAAAAAAACACTTAAGGTTGTTTGTAGGAGTTTGTATGAAGGGTGAAGCTGCGGGCAAAAGCTATATTAGAAAAAAAAATCTCATCAACATTGTACAACAGGGGTGTGCGCTCTCTTTACCTAGGCATAAATGCAGTACATTAATTGCATTCACAGATTGATGTTCATTATTATAAGTAGACTTATTAATTACTAATTAGTAAATTAAATAGAAAATAAAATAAAATAAATCAAAAAGCCTACATTATTTGAATACAATCGTAAATAGCGCGGCGCAACCGCGCTTCTTGCGGTTTTCGATTCGCATGCCTTCGTTGCATGTGTGCGAAGTGATTTTGGTGTCCGTGCAATGGTGCAAAGTGTTCGGAACTTCTAATTTTTTATGTATATCGGCAGACTCGACAGTCGCTCTCCTGCCCGTATTTCACGCTGTGACTGAGTACCTCACGGCATACCTAGTGGAAAAGTTTAAGGTTTTCAAGAATTCAGCGCGTAGAGGGGCGGGCGTACGGGGCGTTTATGCGTTTATACTGAGAAAATGTGCTATTACCTCTATAATGTTTATTAGATAATTATGTTTTAATTTATAATAAAAACTTTTTTCTTGAATGTTTATAATTAAAATGTGCGTATTTATATACTTCATATAAATATTTTAAATATTTTGAGGAAGGCTAGTTGTAAAGTTATGTTAAAATGCGTTATAAAATATTATGACATACTCTGTCCATAATATAAATAACTTTAGCCCACTGCTCTATCCGAATTCCGCTCTTATCTTTACTTTGTCTGTTAAATAATTTAAATTTTTCAAAAAAATTAAAATACTAATGTACTGCCATAGCAAATTTTTTTATTATCACAATTGAATATAGTAAGATTCGCATTTTTTTTAAATGATAGTTAGGGGGCCAGCGAGCAGACGGGTTGCCTGACGGAAAACAAATACCGTTGCCCATGGATACTCGTGAGTCGTGACATCCGAAGAGTCACAAGTGCGTAATCGTCCTTTTATGGGGGAATAGGGATAGGGGATTAGGGAAGTCGAGCCACCGGTAAATTCAATAACTAGACGAAACACAGCACAACGCCGTTTCACGCCAGTTTTCTGTTAGGCCGTGATATCACTCCAGTCAAACCGGCTCGCTCGTGCCGAAGCATGGCTCTCCCACGGCAATGAACATAAGTGTATAAGTAATGTACTTAATATCGGAAAATATTTTATTGGTACACGCCTGCACCCTCTCGAGTGCGAACCAAAGGTCTTACCCACTAGGCCACGGACGCTCTAAAATTTCTGTAAGTATATTCATACAACATTTCTTCAAACTGAATTATCAAAAGTTTTAAGACTCAGTTCGAGCTCTTTGTTTTATTAGTACTTTATACAACATTAATTACGATATTGTAATATCGACATTTATCTACATATTTATCGATAAAATGTGTATCGCATCACTAGCGATCGGCGCAGGCGCAGACCATAGTTCACTGTACGTATGTGTATGTGTGTATATTGACTTGTATGAGCACTATGAGCCATACTAATGTGCGTTCAATGTCCACCGCTATTTACAAGCGAACATCGACAACAAACGAATACAAGTTATACTCGTATTTATATATATAATATTTGAATGTTATGTTTGAGAGTAGAGCTCCTAGCAAGCTTCGCGAGAGTTCGACGTCAGTTCGAGTCCCGCCGACGAAACAAAAAGTTTTTCAATGTTCCCGGTTCATGGATGTGTATTAAATATGTGTATCATATAATAAAAATCTTAAATATGTGTAAAGTATAAAAGTATTAAATATATACTTCCGTTGTCTGGTACCTGTAACACAAGTCTCTCGGGTACTTAGCACGGGGCAAGATTGACGTAGTGTTAAGCGTTTTGTTTTGACAGTTGATAATGTTTTTCTGTCGAACTAACGATCCGATAATTGGAGTAAAAGAGAGGGGAAATATCGCTGTCCAAAGTACAAAATTCTGCCATGTTATATTCTCCTTAGCAGGACATAACATTGGAGTTGGTCTGCTTATTTTATGTGTTAAAAGTGTGAATAAAAGTGTTAATTATATCGTTGTATTGTTTTGTAACACTTAATAATAAACCATTAATGTGTCAAACTCATGGATTAAACATTAGATACGTACGTTTTCAACAATGTTTCCTGAGCTTTTTTAAGGTATGTTTCTATAAAAAAATAGATAAATAATAAGTTTATTATATCTTTATTAGTGAAAAACATTACATTCCAAGTAATAATTTGGGTGCAAACATTGCATTGTTGTTTACGTGCTTACTGTAATTACTTGAACTAAAGTTTATCTTGCAACATACAACATAATTTTCTTTTTTAATTTAGGCTTGCCATGGCACTATTAGTACTGAACACAACCTCTCATCAAAAGTTTTACTAACGCAGAGACCATCGAAGGCCGCTACAGGTGATGGTCTCTCATGGAGGAAACGGTTTCGCCTCACAAATTTATCAGAACCAAACGAGCCGGACGTAGCCAACGAAACGAATTCTAGAATTCGATATAGGAAACGTCATGGAAACTCCCACAAAACCCTGCGCTAAATCGTCCGATTCGTCCGAATCCTTCCTTATCAAAGTCAAAGAGGGCTTGACTGCGATTGGTTCGGTCCTGATAGAACTGTTCCACCTTTATCATCACATATCTGAATTATTTTAAGCTTTATCAGTTTCGTCAGTTGCTATTCCAAATGAAAAGGAAATTTGTTTTCTTTTTATTATAATTTTCTGTTTCGTCATAATAATAATCATAAAATATACTTATTGATTTCATAATATAGGAAAAAAAAAGTTTAATCTATTTATAGAGCTAAATGTTTTTCAAAAAGTCAGGTAATATAAAAGTTGCTTGCACCGTTTGTGATTCTGATTTCTGTGTTTCATAAACTTTAAAAGTATTTTTTAAGTTTTGTATTCAAACTTAAATTTAATTTTATTTAATTATATAAATAATTAGTAATAGAGTTCTTATCCAATAATAAATATTGGTACCTGATCCTTACATAAGTTTTTCAAATTGGCGTCAACGGGTATTAGTGAACAGAAACTTCACTAATACTCGTTGACAGAGATTGTCAACGAGGAAAAGTGGAGTAAACCGTTCTTAGGCTAATGACATGACGCATAGGCGATCTCTCTTTCTCTTTGTGGTTTCTTTGATTTTGTGGTGTTAAAAATAGTGTACAATTACTATTGTCATTTTAAGCATTTTGTAACATTATTTTATTAGATGTAGAGGTAGGTCTGCGAATTACTATGGCATAGTAAAGGCCTCAGAGCACCATGAGGTAATCGTCTACGAGAACAGAGGGGAAGACTTAAGATTCCTCAAAAGCAATCATCAAAAAAGCAAACGGTCAGCCAACAAAGTCCCAATCTCAAAGGGGAACTCGTCCTCGGCAAGTAAACGGCTTCAAAAGACACGGGGGACTAAAAAAGAAGCAGAAAAAGAGAGGGGAAAAAACCAAAACTATGAAAACCAAACGATCGATGACTAACATAAAAGCGCTTATGGCCTCAATCAAGAAGGTATTCCTGTGCGAAACTACACCATCAAAGAGCAAATATGAAATCAATAAAGAAGATATTATAGGTTTAAAAAATACTCTTTTTCGCTCAAAGGCTATATCACAAACAAGCGTGCATAAATCAGCAATGGAGACCTTCTTGAGGGAGCCACGTGCACCAAAATAAATATTGAACAAAAATAGATATAGAGCCGACCTGGGGCAAGTGACCCCGCCAAAACTCATAGTGGCCCGGGGCCCCGAAGACTACAAAGAAAATGCCTTCCTCGAGTTCTAGGCAATAATTAGAGCAAAAAAAAAGACCATAAAGGTCTTGACCTGCGACAAGATCATGAAGGCCTATCAGGGACAAAGTGAAAGGCTGTTAGAAGTGAGTCTCAAGGATGCAAAAGCGCAATATATAATAATGACACCTCCACGAAAATCATCGGGGAGATGTCAGGGAAGTATATGGCAGCATATAGCGCTAGCTGTGGGTTCGTGGTTCTGTACAAGAATGAGTCTAAGCACACGGGATCACAAAGATACTCTATACCATCTGACGATCTAATAGTGGTAATCGCGGAGGTAAGTGTGTAGTATAATAGTTCTGGAAGACAGGATACTGGAAATGGCAAAAGACATATTCGTCCTCAAACTTGTGAGCATGTAACAAGCAAAAGTCGCGACCCTTAGGGGTGGGTAAATAAAATAAATTAAAACAATACTACATGTATAAGAGAACTGTGATATTAAAAACTTTGTATAAATGTAAAAATTAAAAAAAAAAAACCAACAGCGTGATGGACTTAATTTAATATGAGATAAAATGTAAGCCTTGGTGCAAAAATTCAATTGTAAATTGAGAAAAAAAAATATGGGCATAAGTCCTTTAGACGTCTTGAAAATTTTAATAAAAAAAAACATTATTTTATTTTGATTCCCAAAAATTTGTGTTGAGGTACAAAAAATAGTAATAAATATCGAAAAGCCATCATATATAATATATTATATATTTTTGCGTTAGTAAGATTAATTCAGTCATACTTTTTAAATGTTAACAATACATTTTTCTCAATTCTTTTCTTAAGATCTTCCCTGTGGCAGATTTAGGAATAGCATCTAGAATGACTATGTCATCAATTTTTTTGTACGGCGCCACTCTTCCTTCTACGAACTTAGCTATGATTTTTACATCTTCATTATGTCCTGATTTCATACAGATAAATGCTTTGGGGCTCTCTCCTTTGGTAGGATGTGGTACTCCGATGACTGCAGCATCAGCTACTGCTGGATGTTCTCTTAGTACAGCCTCTAGTTCTGCTGGTGGAACTTGGAATCCCTTCACCTGAAATTTTCCATAATTTCAATTACTTCAATTTTCTTTATTTACTACGACTTTCTTTGCTATTATATTTTGGCATCTGTTAGTATTTTAAACAAAAATAAGGATTTAAAGCTTGATGGCATATTACCTTTATAATCTCTTTAAGCCTGTCGACGATTTTCAAATTACCTTCTTCGTTAACAAACCCCATGTCACCTGTTCTGAACCAACCATCAGCTATGAGGGTTTCAGCATTTGCTTTAGCGTTGTCTTTGTACCCTTTCATCACTTGAGGTCCTCTTACTAATAACTCACCAGACTGAAACAAAATGCAAGTAAAAAGTCTCTTTGTAATCGCTAGATTTTTACTAAGACCGAAGCTAATATTTATTTACCTATTACCTATACCGCTAGAAATATTATTTTGTTCTCTTTTCATGCTTTGAAAAAGTCGCAGTTAAGCTTGAAAGGTGTTCGATTCAACAAATCTAGTGACACACAGAAATTAGCCTTTCATGTTGGCTGATGGTAATCTTATGTTTAGGTTGAATGAGCCTTACCTGGTTAGGTCCTAAAGCCTTCATATCTCCATCGACTATTTTAAATTCAGTATTAGGGAGTGCGTGTCCAACAAATTCGTAATGCTTAGAATATTTATCAGACATACTGATTGGACCGGTTTCTGTCAGACCATATGCTTGACTGAATCTAACTTCTTGCTGTAGGGAAAAATCCTATTTAACTTACTTGAACTATTATTTATTGTGTTCCTTTTCAATTGATTGTCACCTTTAAACTATATTTAAAAAATGTTGTCTTATAACATTAATTACTAAAAGAAAATCCGCCAAAATTTCCCCAGGCCTGGCGCTAAAGAATTGTACCTCTGTTTTTAGAAAAAATATATTATACAGGTTCGTTATTGCTAAAAATATAATTTTACATGAAGTGCCTATGAAAATTCAACGGGCAAAAACATTATGATAGCATGTGAATTTAGCAATACTGAAACTATACGATATTTTTTTCAAAGACACCTAAATATTTTACTAAGTGAGATATAAAAATTAAATATGTTAATGTGTAAAAATAACTTTAAATTTATTTGAATGCATTGTATTAATTTGCCATTCATATGGGGTATAAGGTACAGCCATTGAAAAGTTTTTATTAGAGTGAAAGATTTAAAGAAAATTTCGTTATATCGTTAAAATTATTGTCATCATCAAATTTTCGTGTGAAAAACAACGAACAAATTAATAATTACCTTTATTTTTCCTAACAAACTTTCAGCATCAGTTTTTGATAAAAGAGCGGCACCGTTTACTATGGTCTCTAAATATTGTAACTTTTTTGAGGTAGCAGCAGGATGGTTTCCCATTAAAAGAACTGAAAAAGAGAGTTTTTAATTCCAAATATAAAATAGTCAATTGGAATAAAAATCTTTATTTCTATAATATAAACATAACTTAGGTTTTCCTTCCAGACGATATAAGTTCAGAAAGCACGAACCGATTTCGACGATTTTGTGTTCGTTGGAAAGGTCTCGGGCTACGTAAGGTTTATAGCAAAGTAAATTCGGAGAAAATTACGAAAAAAGCAGTAAAATAATAATTCTCATCAATACCACGTGAAGGGAGTCGCGGGCCACAGCTAGTTTTTAATATAATAAAAAAATACCAACTTAACGATTCTTTGTTTTTATACTTAAATGCATCTATGAAATACCTGTGTACTAATAATAATTAACTAATACTACTTAACTAGACGCATGACCTTGACATAATTATTTTGGAAAAATTTTAAAAAATATCATAAGCAACAAAATACTAGCTAAAATTTCGATGCACTGATGTCGATGGCACAGAATAAATAATAACAAGGTATCGGTAACAATAGACGAAGATAGAGGTATCGGTAAGAATAGAGTTTTTTTACATTTTTCCTAAAATATTTTGTCAAGGTGCCTAGTTAAGTTTCACAGGTGTACTTACTAAGAGGTGGAGTGGCAACCAAAATATTTATTCGGTGTTTTTCTAAAACATCAAGGTAGGATTCTGGCTGAAACATCGGTAGTGTCACAAGTTTTATTCCATGAGCCATTTTGTGAAACATAAGAATAGTTGCGGCGTAAATATGGAAGAACGGTAACACAGCAAGGGCGGAATCTTGGTATGATGCTGTAAAAATTGATTTGATATTCTATACTAATAATATAACGCTGAAAATTTTATTTGTGCGTTTGAACGCGCTTATCTTTGAAACTACTGGCCGAAATTAAAAATTATTCTTGTTTTGGTTAATCCATTTATCGAGGAACAGCTAGTGATTAATAAAGTGACAGAAATGCTCCTAACCTTATTACAAAGCTTTATCACATTTTGAAATTTCTATTATTACCTTTGTATCTTATTGGATAATAATTATTCGTTACCAGTATATTTTGCTGAGAGCTATTTTAAAATTTAAAGGAAAGTTCACTGAGATTTTCATTAGTATAAGTCATTACATTGTTATCTATGCAATAATAAGCCTTATTAGTCATCTTACCTGTAGGCTCATTGTGAACCTTGATCATAGGTTCATTCATTTGTTCACAAGTGGCAACAAGACTTCTATGAGTTAGCTCTACTCCCTTTGGCAGTCCAGTTGTTCCACTAGAGTAAGGTAAAAAGCAGATATCGGCGTTAGTTCTTCTAACTTCTTTGAGAGACGACAAATCAGTATCTTCTATCAATTCAAAGAAGTTAGCTACGCCTTCAGGCAAGGCATCATTTCTTTTAACAGCTATTACAGGAAGGTCTAGCTTAGCTAATTTCAAAGCTTCATTGACAACGTTAGTTATTTCCGGTAAAGTTATTATTAATTTGGCTTCAGACATTACCAGCTGTCGTTGAGCTTCATCTGTAAAGATATATAGTATATTAAAAAGACTTTCCGTCGAAAAAAAAACATTTTGGTCGTAGCGGCGGTATGAGTCGTTAGACCATTGTCGATAGAAAATGAAATCTGTCAACAATTTATCTCTCTATACACTTTTGAAGTCGGTGCTGAAGTTGCTGAAATCCAACATCAATTTTTACTTACGAGCAGTATAGATTGGGTTGATTGTGCTGACTACTCCGCCAGCTTGAAGCACTCCTAAGGTGATGATTGGGTATTCTGGGAGGTTCGGCAGCATAATGATGATGGTATCGCCATCTTTGATTTTGAACTTTTTTCGCAGGTTCGCTGCAAAGTTTCGAGAGGTTCTGTGTACTTGTTCGAAAGTGTAGGCCTTTTCGGTGAGGGCACATACCTGAAACATTGGATTGAATTGATTAAACCGAAGCATGAGTTACCGGGAAAATTCCTCTCCCAAATTTTTCTCCCCATGAAATGATTAAAGGCAATACAGCGGCCAAAACTATATATAACTAGAACTACTAACTAAAGCAGTTTTCTGGGCCCACTTGTCTAGATTTTTCCACATGTATTCTGGCAGCGTGCAATCTGGTATCACCACATCCTTGTATGGAGACTTTATCACACCTTCCGGTGTCCACAAACTGGTGTTTCTAATCACCGCGTATTTTGAGCTCTTACACAATTCGTTAAGTGTTCTTAATAGCTTATAACTTCTAAGTGCCATTGTTTCTGAAAATAAAATCCTTAATTTTAAAGCAGCGTAGCGAAACTACAGCATTCATACAAGTGAAGAGTTAAAAGTTTATATAAATATAAGTTTTTATTTGGGAGCTAGTACTACAGTAGTAAGACTACTGTAGTACTAGCTCCCAAATAAAAGAGCCGTAAGTCGTGATGTGATCAAGGATATTAAGAAGTTTTGACTTCAATTCCTATAAGTCGGAATCTCCGATTAATATAACACCTTCAATTCCTTCAAATACATATAAAAAGAGAGCAGTTTTGGAAGTATTATGCACATACGGGCCGAAATGCATTTAAGGTAACGTCAAAATAGACAAAAAATTAAAATAGTATACTTGCTACTCATCACGTTATAGTTAGAGCTTTAAAATAATTTTAGAAAACTATGCACAAAACGAACACTAATTAGCCCAGCCAGTGTGTGCCGGCGATGTTACAGACCACAAGTGGGTAGAAAGCGCTTCCAAGGGACACTTCTCTGTGCGCTCGCCTCCCCTCGTCTTGTTTAATAATGAACGATAATAAATAAACAGAATACTAAGGTACCACAAGGAAAATCGCCGAGTCATGAATCATAACAGTCTCAGAATCCATTTATCGCGAGTGATGTCCTTGTTTTCCTCTCTGTGTCTGGACCACAATCAGTCTCTTTTTACACCGTGTGCAGTTGCCGTGCCGCAAAAACAATGAATGTATGAGCAACTATCTAACTACACTTGAGAGCAATAAAATCGACCACCCCTTAATTTTTTAGTTACATTATGATTAACTCATTTTTTTGTTTTTGA
>JAOTAV010094232.1:0-10969 GCA_026546445.1 Cyclargus thomasi | reverse complement strand
ACATTTCTAAAAATGTGGTGCGTAAAAACTTCATACACAAATTTAGTAAATTTACTATGGAAATTTTTAACAGTGTAGAAACGAGACCTGTTACGCAGGAGTAGTTTTATAGTGCCCAAGTGTATGCGCAGAACACAGGATCTCTCTCTCTTCCTTTTCTCTCATAACCCAGTGGGACGGATGACCGACACGACTGGCGAGAGATCAGGCGCAGGACCGAATTTTAACATTTTTTCATCATTTACAATTTACATCATTTAAATCAGAAACTCAGAAACAGAATTTTAGGTCTCTAACGAAGACATGACGAACTTGCGTAGAAAAATTTATAAAAACTTTAAGCCTCTTAGGGGTTGAATTTCAGAAAATACTTAAACATGTATTCATTTATTTTGAATCAGTAGCTCAGAAATAAAATTTCATGTCCTTACTGAACCACCAATACAAATAACCAATTACGAACTTTCATACAAACTTTCAACCCATACTTCACTCCCTTAGGGAAAGAAACAAATCTCAGAAAGTTCTACTTTTTTAATATTCAGGTATATAGCGTATTCACCTAATCTAGGCGGTAGTGGTCTTTAACCTGTCAAAAAATGACAAAAAAAATGATGTTTCTATACAAACCTCGATTGAAAGTGTGGTGTTATTAATCTGTTTTTGCCAATCGTGATTTGCCAATAGAGATAACACAAATTTTGACAGGGGGGGGGGGCTAATGATCGCTATCCCCCAAATTTACAGTAAGCACTATAAGGTGCAGATTTGCACCTTGTGACCTTTATTGCACCTACTTTAAATGTTTACAGATAGTTTCGATAAAAGTAATCATCTATAATGATAATTTGTGTTCATATCGTTATAGTAAAAATGGGTAATGAATCATTTGCATAAATAATTTGTTACAATATTTACCATTTGTAAACCATTCATAAATATTTACTGTTATAAATTAAGACACTCGCGTTTTTAGTATATTTCAAATATATCTGTTTAATTTCTGTAGCGTAATATTATGTTTTAAGACACAGATGCTCATCTGTGTCTTAAAACAGTAAAAAATGTATTAACGGCACCCACCTACATACATGGTATAGTTCTTTTGGTTAATCTAGGTGGTGGCGGTTCAATTACAAAAAGTCTTTAGTCACAATAATATTAAATTCCACGTTAATATTTATCAAAAACCAGTGCAAGTTGGACTCGCACATGTACGGTTCCGTACCATATTAGAGCAAAAACATACTCGTAGCTGTAAATTATGTTCTCATACAAAAAACACAATTTTTACCACCCACCTAAATTATTAATTTTATTTAAATTTGAGTACTGATTCGTTAAGTAAAAATACAATTTGGTATTTTGTGCTAATTTCTAGTGCCTGCCAGTTGCCATTATTGATATCGAGCAAAAAGTAGGAAAAAAATCATGTTTGTTAGTATCCCTCTTATCTATGAAATTTATTTTGGTTTTAGTATTTATTATAGCGGCAACACAAATACATAATCCGTAAAAAATTCAGTATCTAACTGCAGATAGTAAGACATACAGATATCGAAGCTTAGTGATAGGGTCTCGTTTTAACCCTTCAGGTGCGGAACCCTAAAAAAAGAATAGTCAGTGAAAATCTCATAAGAGTCAAGAATTAGACTAAAACAAAATAAGGGCCAATGCCTACAAACAAACAGACCGACTTAGAATATTCTAAGATTAATTTGAATATTGATATGCTATTATTTATATAGGATTCTGAATATTATATTTATCGGTGCCTAATGTGTTCTTTTATGAATTGCCGAAAATGAAGTTCAGACTTTTACGATCGTGGGAATGAAGGTGGTTTTCAACAGTTCTTAAAGGAGCATCACATGAATTTGGCTTCAGTGTTGTTTCGTCACCTAAGTTAAGTGCGCACTGAATACAGCGACTATTGCGCTGCGACCCGTGACATATACTGTATATCATGGAATATGCGATCAGCAAAGGTTGGTACACTGTAAATATTTTTTTTAAATACAACTTTTTAAGAACGTTATTTTAAACACGACTGCTGTAATTATATTGCCTAGGTTAAAAAAATAAATAAAAAGGTTAAACTTTTCTATTTATTTTTTAACCTAGGCAAGTAATTTTAATCTAAATAATTCTTGTGGGCCTGTTTTTTCATTGTGTGTCTGTTACTGAACTCCTTTTAAGCAACTGGACCGATTTTGCTGGACTTTTACGAAAGACGCGTAGATGTAAAAGAATGAAATTTCTCCCAGTTATAGTTGAAATGGAAGAGGAGCGTGGAGTACCAATATTATTTTAAAATATGCTTTAATCTTGCATATTTTGAATAAATAAAACGCCACGCACACTACAACACGCACACTACAATATTTTGACATGACACATTAATCATACACGAAAGACTCTTTTGTTTATAGTTGAAGTCTGTGATTATTTTTTTAATTTAATGGCCTGGTATCGAGATCTTTATGTCAAATTGAAGTCTGTGATTGAATTGAGAATAGATTATATTTTTATAGCTCCTCTAAACGATGGATTTACATATTTATGGTCGAATTTCGACCACAGGGCGATCTCTAGTTTTATATACTTATTTTACAGCAAGCTTTGCATCGAGCATAAATATTTTATTGATAACGTTTAATCACAAATATTGCTATAGCCGAAATGCTGCGTCTCAGTGGTCTATGAATGTTATGGGATTTTATGACAGGATCGGGTTTAAAGCATTTTTACAACTGTAGAAACGTGGCGCGGGCACGAGGCGGCACGTCACAGGTTTATGCGTTTATGGTCTTCAATACAACAACCAAATTTACGGTAACTATTTTGTGATCGACGCCCACGTGTGATCAACGATAATGATTAGACTGTAACCCGACCTAGCCTCCCGCAGGTTGTGCACAATCGGCGATGATCGTTATTCGTTGTTCAACGCTATCATATTGCAAGCGTCCATTATTAGTCTGTATTACAACGGCTCACCGTTGAAAGGCGAGCAGAGGCGAGTGTGTTCTCTACACAATCGTGCTCGCTTGTCATCGTCTGGATTCGCGCATATTACTAAGATCCTTTTTATTTTGCAACGTTTGATGTAATTACTATAGTGCTTCCTCACTCTGTCAAAAAAATTGTAATTTCCATACACATCGCAATTGGCAACATCGAAGTGACAACTACACTTTGTAGTTTGTTGTAAATACAAAAAAGTGTAGTGCGGTAAAATAGCGGTTTGTTAAGAAAATGTCAATTTTTGACATAGGGTTAATGACCGCTACCGTCTAGATCGACAAAAAGCACTATGGATATGAAAATAAAACAAAATATTTTATTTTCATTCATTGTCACTATTTTGAAACCAGCTAAATATCCAAAAACATAAAACCCGACTGCAGGAACCATTGCTATTTAAACATCAAGTTATGTATATTTCTAGAATGACTTTTTGAAGTCCTTCATTCCGATACCCTACTCGACCTAAATGGAGGAAAAAAATTATTTGAACCTTACAATTTTAACTTAAAAATCTGCCATTTTTATTTTTTTAATTTCTTAATATAACCCAGTGTCACTTGCGCTATCAAGACGAATAAAAAATAAATACATACCATACTTTATTCGATTTTATTTTTCAACTCAAGGTACCTTTAACTTTTAACTTTCCAATAAACGTTGGAATACTTATAATATTATAATAGTCATATGACAGTTAGCTTTATCCATGTCCATGCGTCCATACAAAAGTATATCTTACTATCACTCTCGACTAACACACATATGCTAGCTTTTGCATGTAATCTAATTAACTAGAAACGAACTAGAGTTATACCGCGCTAATGCTAACATATGTTCAGGAGATAAGCTATCTAAAACAAACATTCGTACATACACCGGTAGTAAATGTATGAAAATCATCTTATCAGCACTACATTAGATAGGCATATGTTTTTGTTTCAAATAGGGGCATTCGGTAAGCTGTCAGTTGTTAACCTAAAAGCATTTGTGAAAGCATGGGCAAATTTCCTGTGAAAGAGGGTACCCATGATATACTTATCATATTATTATTATTACTTAGCATAGCCCAGCGTCACACATTTTTTTATGAACCACAGGTCGCCCTGTGGTCGAAATTCGACCATAAATATTTAAATTCATCGTGAAGAGGATCTATAAAAAACTATATTCTATTTTCAATTCAAGTACACACTTGAATTGTTTGGGATGTTACCAGGCCATTAAATTTAATTTAAAAAAATCAGACTTCAACCAAAAATTGTATTTAATTGTAATTGAGTATTTCATGTATGATTATCGTGTCATGTCAAAATATTGTAGGGTGCGTAGCGTTTTATTTATCAAAAATATGCAAGATAAAAACATTTTTTAAAATTATATTAGTATACATCTACGCATCTTTCGTAAAAAGGAGTACAAAGTTTTCCGCTCGCGTATTAATATATACATGGTCTGTATATATACATATACGCGAATTAATATATACATATCTCTATACATATCTATATCTATCTATGTATAGCTCCTGTGGTGAAGCTATAAATTGCATATTCCAATGCTAGCTTTCATTCCAGTAGTGATAACGCGCTTGATTCGGAATTTTATTTGTTTTTTATTTGAAGTTAATACTTATTACAAATAAAAACAAAATCAAAATGGTCGGTTGTCAATATAATTCCCAACTCAAATCAAAACCGCATTGAAATTGGACCCGTAGTTTGGGAAATAGTTGGCAACATTAGTTTCACAAAGAAATGTCTATGACGTAACACGTATCATGTAGCAATTAAATTCTTATCCCTCAATCAAAACTACATGAAAATCGGGACAGTAGTTTTGAAGACAAGTGGCAACAATTGTTTGCACAAACACACAACCTCTCACCCCGATGTCGGAGTTTTGGCAGGAGATGAAAAAGTGATGTTGAGTTTTGTATTTCTTTGCTAAATAAGTGTTGTTTCGGGTTTTAATGCGTTAAAGTGGTATAATATTAACCATTAAATATTCGATATCATGCGCAAGTGTGAGCAAGTGATACAATTTCAAAGAATCGTGCTATTTTATGTATCCCTCCAAAACTCCATTCGAAATTTTAGTAAAGCGTCTACCACATTACTAAATTGACTGACTTGACGCTTTGGCCGACGTTTTACCTTAACTTTAACTAGACTTTAGACTTGACGATATTATGTAACGTTGCTAAAAATATTATTGGAATAAGGAAATTGATTTCCCGCCTTTACTTGACACAGGCCATGGTTATATAGCCGTAGTGCCAAATAAAGATAAAAATAAAAAAAACCTCTCACCCCAAACGCATAATATACCATCTTCGTTCCGTCATGGGTAAAAGTTACAATGAATATAAAAACATATTTGCAACACTCTATATACTTTAGAATACGCTATTTCATCTGACAATTAATTGATTATAATCATTAAAATAGATTATTTATTTGCTTATTTAATAGCAATAGATTACTATTGCTATTAAAGAAGCAGATGAGGAAAGGAAGTTAGAAATTCTATCTCTTTTAAGTTATGCGGTATGACGTAAGCAATAAGTATTTATAATGATTTTATCAATTTAATGTTCATATTAGGACTACGAGAAGTATTTAGCATTTGATATTATAATATGATACTATTAAGTAAACATAAAAAAATAATTATATGCTTTATTAATTTATTTTTTGCATATTTACCACACATCAGTCTATCCGCTCAGCAAACATTTATCACTTTTATTGTGCACATCTCAAATTACCTATCGTTTTGAATGCTAATTGTTTCATCTTCTTGATGTAATTATTATATCTATTAAAGCACTATAAATAGAGAACAGTTTGAAAATGAATTACCGACAAAATATAATATTACAGTAGGTACTTTTCTAAAAATTTACTTGTCAATTTTTATCTCAGAAATATTGCGCATATCAGAATCATGTATAAACAATGTTTTAAACAAGTTGTTTATTATTATATTGGTAACACATCAAATTACGTACCATGACATGACATTTAGACAAGCGTTGTGGCGCAACAAAATTTGCGCAATAAAAGATGAGACGAGTACGACTAAAACTGAAAAAAAAAATGCTATTCAAAAACATTAAAATCTAATTTGACCTACGGTCAAGCCAATAAGGTGTGAAAATTTAAAAATAAAGAAGCTTACTCATCGGAATTTATATCGAGGCAAAACATAATAGTGAAACCGGTAATTGAACGGGTTTTCTGTGCATTATATTTGGAAGTAGGCCGAGTTACGAGATAAAAAATATATCTGTCGCCCGGTCAGCCTTTATAGGGGCCGTCATACAAGCGGAAAGGCCTTATCGAGAGCTCGATCAGGATACTCCTTGACAGTAAGGCGCCGCGGGATTCCGGCCATCTAATTAGGAAAAATATGGGGTTTTAAAATATACTAACGACACCCAATGTGATAAGGAAGTAATTAGATTTTTATTATTCACATTATTCGGTTTGTACGATTTAGATTTTATCAACGGTATATCTTAAACGCGGTTGTTTTGATATCGGTATTTCATATTTAACGGGCTTGTAATTGGTATTGTACAGGTTTGTGGTGGTCTATGTTAATATATTGATTTAAGCTACAATAAATATAATAAAGTCAAAATAAATTATTATCATTTCATCAAGTTATGTAAAAAAATTTGTTATTATAATGTTGGTAGATCATCTGTCCCTAGATTAAAGAGAATTCTTTATTTAGAAATAGAATATTACAGTATAATATTGAAAATTAAAAACGCCGATATTTCGGGGTTCTTCAGGGAATCTTTTTATTGCAAAAGGGCAATACGGGCTTTTTTGTTATCTGTATTTACAAAGGCGAATTTTGTAATGAATCATTAAGGATTTTATTTGATTGTCTTTGATCAGCTAAATAAAATATTCGTTCGAAATTTAAATTCGTTGTAAAATTCCGTCGCGCCCTTTACGTATCGATCGGAAAGCTTTAAAACTTCTCCAAAGATAACATTCACTGGTTCATATGTCGAGGTTTATATTCATTATAGCCTTGATTTTAATTCTTAGTGGTATTATTTAAAGTAAAGACCAGTTTAATCGTCTTGTAAACTTTTTGGTCTCGCGAACTTCTTAGCATTTTTTTAAATTTATCGTTATTTCTGTTTTTTACTACTTTACACTTAGGTTTAAGTAATATTTGGTACAAAATATATTATATTATATATTAATATATTGTATATATTAATATAGTATTTAGTAAAATGCTTTATAAGTCTTTGCCTAATTTCTTCAGCGTTTCTGATAACGGTTTAATATTATTATCACCAGAGATTGTAAACACAAGACAGGTCCCCGTATTAGATATATTAGAAGATACAGGAGAAGCACGTGTCTTTTTTTGGTGCGTGACGTGTAACAAAAGACACTAAATTATCTACCTGATGTCAACGTAATTTTTTTTTGTCGTTGAGTAGAACAAAAAAATGCAATCGTATTTAAAATATTACATATCGAGACTACCTACTTTATTCATTCAGCTAAAACAGTTGTACAACTAAACTCAAAAATGTTTAAATCTGAAATGTCAAGGACTTTTTCATTTAATCCTAAAAAATCAGATACACGGTCTCTCATGAGCGCGGTCGATCATGAGACACACAAGGCAATGTACGGCCGAAAAGATTAGAAAACTAAAGCCCGTAACGACAAACTCGACCAGTTATAATATAAAACCTTCTTTATCAGCTGCGTAAATTCTGTCAATTACGAGGTTGGATTTTCGCTTGGGAAGAATAAAAAAAAAACAAAAAGGTCCCGCCTCGCTACCACTGGCGCCGGACTGAGATAACGCGGGATTTTTTCGAGTCTTTTGTTTTTTTTAATCTGTGGACGTTATAGGTCTTTTATGGGGGACAGTTGATAAGAACCCAGATTACTTTTTTCAACTTGTCCAGTAATCTCCGAGCTGGACGTCACACAGGATTTAAGGTGACTAATACCAATTGTTATTGTACAAGTTATCTTTGGTTAAGTATTTTTTAATACAGAAAATTGAGCTTTATAAAAATCACATTGACTATCAAATGGTAGCCTAATGTTAGCAAAGATACTATTAAGGTTACTAAATAGTTATAGACTAGGTATTTATTCATTCATATATATTATCAAAATCTTCTGTTTATATTGAAATTGATTTTTATGTCTAACTAGCTGTACCGTGGCCCACCTCTTTGGAAGGTTAGTTAGTTGCAATATTTCCCAATTTAGCAGCTCATAAAAGCGTTGAATCACTAAACTCTGTTCCAGCTTTGAAATACTTGGCGTATGGCATACTTCCATATTTCGTACTTGGCGTACTTGAATTTGATGTTGGGTTCCGATTTGTCCTGTTTTTCAATATTTTTTAAAATATATTCATAATAGTTTATTCATCTATTTTAAACAGTTCTATGAACATATGGATTTTGACAAAAAAAATTGTCAGCTCCGAAACCAATGAACTTTTAGGGAAATAAGGTAGTTGCTTTCCATCAGGTAGCCTGTTTGCTCGTTTGTCCACTTATTAAATAGGCCCTGGTATTTGTCAGACCCATTCGAAGCGAAGCATGACTCTCCCACTAAATTCAAAACGCCTACACATCATCTCCTACTAGATGACCCGAGGAACTTCGTACCCTCATAAAATATTTTTTTAAAGTTATATAATTTTATATAGTATTTTTTTAAAGACTAACAAATTTTTTACGTAAATAGATTTCTCACATTAACAATCAAATACATGAATACGAATACAAGTAAATAACGAAACTTGTTTTATGATAACACAGACGTACCTACGTGACTATGATTATTAAGGGTAGGTATTACTCACAATGCAGGTATCAAAAGATGCTTTTCTGAAATGTGTAAATCATAATTTGCCACAAACAACGCCCCCAAATGACAGCTGTCAAATCATTGAACACCTCTATCAGCCTCTGTCGAGTCTGTTTGACAGATAATAGATTTTTTCTGTTTTGGGCAGATTTTTTCTCGATGACGTGGCGGGCTATTTGTCATTGTCTAGCCAAACGGCGCCGCAGTTGCAAACTTTCTTTTTGTTTCATAAAAATATTTTTACAACTCTGGTGACTTTGAATTTCATCAATCATTATGATTACCGACATATATCTTATTTATCTTAATAAATTGCTAGAAAGACTGGTTTCTAATCAGAATTAATTATTTTTAGATTTTTCAAATCATTATACTATTTATAATGACTCAATTGGTACTCTCATAATAGTACCTAGTGGATTTAAATACACAGATTTTTTAGAGTTTAGCAGAATGAAGGCATACAATCAGCTGGCTTACTTTAAAAAATGCAAACTCAGTTGAATTTGGATTGAATTTGTAAAGAAAATTCCGAATTTAAATTGTACCTCAATAACGGACGGAATGTGAATTTGGTTAAGAATGCTATCTGTAAGTGTTAGCCTAATTAAAGCAGGAAATACTTAACACGTCGACCGCTTTAGAAATAACTGGGATGTCTCAAATCTCTGTGTATTTCGAGCAAATGATGTAATGCCCCTGTGCATATTGTTTGGTTAAAACCTGGCAAATTGTTTCCATATCATGCCATATATTGAGTTTTCTCAAGTCATAGAAAGTAACAATAATTTCAGAAAAAATCATTTAAATAATTTGGTGTTAGGTACACAAAAATATTTAAATTATTTTCTTCGTGTCAAAGCTCGGCTACACAAACTTTTTACCTTGAAACAAAAACAAAACCGAAGGCGCCACAATTATGTCGCCAGCGCGTTGACATCCGGTGAAAAAATTTGGACCTCCGTAGGTCAGCGTGACAAATACTGTCTGTCTGTACTACCACAGTGATTTATTGATTAATCACTAAGTAGCTGACACACACATTTTTCATGGTCCTTTGAGCCGAGATTTGTTGTTTATTTTTTTTTTGAGTAATTATGTGGCTTTATGTTGTATGTACGTTAAGTTTGCTAAATATTTCTTTCTAAATATAAATTAGTAAAAATGATCTCCGTTTCAAAAATTCTATATTAGCCCTCAAAAAAGACGTTAAAAATGTGTACCGAACCCGAAGCATATAATTGTACACCGCGTGCTTTGTCTTAGTTTCGAGTTACATTTTTTCGTCATCCAGACGATCATTCGCGTTGTCATAAAAACTTCACAGTAGCCGGGATGAGAAAAGATTAAGGCTGTTACACACTTACGAGAATGCTTTGAGGGTCTTTTTTAAATTTCGTATCACAATTATTGTTGCTAGCATTTGATCGACATAAAAACATGGACTAGTGCAGAAAAGTATGAAGTACTACTTTCAGGACTTTCCTTTCATAAGATTAGGTGCTGCTCTGTGCTTCTACAACTTTTCTTTATGCTATTTTTGACATTGCCAAAAATTCAAAGAGTACCTAAATATAATTATAACTAGTTTTATATTTGCCCTAAAACCAGAAATAATTAAGTTAACACAGAGTCGTATATTTAATAAATTTGAATAATGTCAGTATGTACTAACCTTTACATTAAGCTCTATAATCCGTATGACATTAAAAACTCGGGCGGCTCAACCGCACAAAAACATAGAATTAAGTTTCTTATGTAGTACGCAATAAAAACTATTATAGCCTGCTGTAATTACGCATTAATGATATCATTAATGATGGACAGATCGGCTTCTGAATACCTACAGGAGACTTGAATAGGGATTAGGTTATTTTATTAATACCTTAAGATGTAGCTAACTGTATATATTCTCTACTTTATATTTCACCTATAAAGTGAAACTACTGTGTTGTTTTTTAATGGCATTAATAATAATATAATATCTATAATATCTATGGACGCTTCACACCACGTCAGTCTGGCCCTGTGCTAAGTACCCGAGGGACTTGTGTTACAGGTAC
>JAOTAV010094231.1:0-35652 GCA_026546445.1 Cyclargus thomasi | reverse complement strand
AGTCGCGGGCAAAAGCTAGTTTTTAAATAAAACGAGCATTGAAGGAAACTGATATAGAGTGAGAGGGAAATACATCCTCTGTCGCATTCGATGTAGGCGTTTACGTTTGTGGCGGTCGGGAATCTAGATACCGTGCATTTTAATGGCCTGTAACATTGTGATCATTAATTTGTAACTCCCACCGACCACTTTATTTAAATTAAATATTACTATTTGTCAGCCACCACCTAACAAAGAGCTTTAATGGCCTTTAAAAAGCAATAGCTTTATTTACAACGTAAAAAGTATTTTTTTATTATGTAGTAGTAGTGGTAGAGACTAACTAGGATCTTTAATAAATTTATTGACAAATAAAATAAGTTTAGTTTGAAATTCGATTACAACAACACAAAAGGGGTGTGGTGTGTGTAGAGATTAGGTATGTGATATGTATAAATTTATGGAGAAAATATAATGCACGAACAGTGCCAAAAAGTATAGTACAAATTACCACGAATGATGATATTTTCTAAACTTTCCTTTTACATAAGGGAGGTGAGGGACAATCGTTGCAGTTTCACGGGCGAGCACCGGGACACGGGATGTCCCGCCCCGGGGAATCCCGCGATCCGTCTTGGTCCCGGACTCCGGGACAACTTGACGTGCCCGTCCCGCGGGACATAAGATAAACTTTACCACAAAATGTTCTATCGAGCTTGTCACGTAGTTTTGACAACTTGTAGTGTTGAAACTATAATAATACTTGTTACTTGTACCTATTATTACATTCTAGAGATAGATATTAATTCTAATACATGTGAGTTTAGCTTGAATCGAATTTAGAAATCACAGCCCCTTATAAAGGTCTTGATTATTTCTTCATAGACTGTCCGATCGAAAATGCATAGAATTGAGAAACAAAGTTAACTTTCGACTAATATCATGCTAATTCCAATTTCCATACATACATTTCTTATTGTCTTTTCGCTCAAAATTAGCGGCATGGTTCATTAACCCTCTGTCAAATTTCTATACAAACCATTGTCAACAACAAAGTGACAACACAACACTTTGTTGCCAGTCGCGTTTTGTGTGGAATTGACATTTTTTTGACAGAGAGATAATTAACCCATACCGCCAATCTTGAGCGATATTCCATATTTTCTTATATTATATCTATAAAGAGCGGTAAAAGAGAGAGAGTCTTAATATATTTAATTCTTCTGTGAGTGTGTATGTCACTGAACGTCTCTTAAAGACTGGAGTGATTTCGATGAAATTTTTTGTGTGTCTTCAAGGGGATCTGAGAATGGTTAAGATCCACAAAATAGCTCGGCAGGACAACGTCTGTGGGATCAACTAGTATGTGTATAAAACAACATTTATTAAATGCAAATTATTATGATAGTGGGCTAAAAGATATACAGAATGACGAAAAATCTCAGATTCCTGTTGAGAAATGAGTAAGATTTTTAGGCATTTAAATTTTCTACATATGTCTTTCTCTCAAAACGTAATTTAGTATGGACTTTGTAAACTTTGGCTTGTAGACTTTAATGTCACCGTTCACATCGGATCTCTCTTTCTAACTGACTTTGTTTTTTTAAATTTTATCAAAAAAACTACTTTGGACTGTGATGTATGTGATGGTTTTTCATAAACGATAGATTTATTTAAATTTAAGGCAAAAAATCATGCATATTCCCTATTATCTTAATACTAAAAATCACATTTATAATAAATTAAATTATCAACTAAACATTACAAAGTAAAGTATACAAACTTGAAATATAAAAGTATAAAAAATATAAAAAGAAAACCTTTACCTAATCGTCCCCAACTGGCAGAGTACCGAGCAAACTAATAGCATTGCCCCGTTGGATGGCAATTGCTATCCGTTGTGCAATTACTAAAAATCTTTTCATGATCTCTAATATTGTCATAAAAGTAAAATGAAATATTGAAATATCACGATCTTCGAAAGTTCCGTTATCGTGCTCGCTCTCGAGAGCTTTTAGTTATATCTGAGCTTATCTCACCGGACAGCTTGTGACAACCGACGTCTTCATACAACCTAAAACAATGCCCTATCGTTTTACACGCTATTAAAGATTCTAACACTTCAAAAAGAGACCTTAAAAGTAGGTAATAAGGTTAGATTTCGATTGCAGGAGAAGTCGAAAATGCTAACAAGCCATATTTAAGCACATCAAAAGTATGCCCAATCCACTTTTAAATAAGATTAAATTTTCATAATCCGTATGATTTGAATAAAATATGAAACGCGACGGTCTGGCGAATGGGAAACGGAGCTTTATGGCGTTCAGTATAAAGATCGTTTTCCCGGAGACTGGCAATCCCAAAGAGTTATTAGTCATTATTGAATAACCATATCATAGTGTTGTGACGTGTTCTCTGATTAATAATGGACTGAGCATGTTGATTTTTTCAGAGTTGATGTAGGTAGGTAGGGTAACGCGTACGGTCTTTTTGTTTCATCCGGTGGGTGATAAGGGGCTTAATGTTACTCGGTCTTGTTAATTATTGACAATATTTATACCTGGATTTGTCGTACGGGATGTACAACGCAAGATGGAGATAATATTGAGAACCTTTAAAATGATAACATACAGCTCAGTGGTCACCCGTTCAATTATACCACGCGCGTATCTTTTTTTGAAAATGTTGTATATGTGTAATGCGTGATCGTACCCTTAAAATATAAAAAAAACATCCCAATACAATTGTAGAAATTAAAGTATACATACTACAATAAGAAAGGACTTTAGACTTGACGAAATTTATGTAACGTTGCTTAAAACTATTGGAACAAGGAAATTGGTTTCCCGTCTTTACTTGACACTGGCCATGGTTATAGTCGAAGCGCCATATAAAGAAATAAATAAAAATAAATAAATAAAACGATAAAAAAGAGAGAATAGAGATGTGAACACACCGTTATAAGCAGAGAGGAGGATTTACATTTGTTGTGAATAGAGACCACTTTAAACGGCCTATTTATAAATCCATGCCTAGACATAGGGAAAAAAATATAAGACTTAGGACCTGTTTCACCGCTTACAGATAGTCTATTTATTTGACAGATACAAGTTTATTTAACAGAATCTGTCAAGAAAGTTGTGGATAGCCTGACAGAAAGTTAAACAGTCAGCGTTGAAACAGGCCCTTATAGTTATTCCATATTTTTCGGGGGGTCATTAGCTCTATCCCCCCTCCACCGAAACTCAAGATTCCCACGGCCGGCAGTGGCGTACGGCACACAGGGGGAGATGTAAGCCGCCGACGATAAGACGTGCAAACGTTTGTCTATTGATTCCTACACAACAGCCGGCTGATAACCTACCGCCGTGATGGCTGCCACTGTACGCAGGATCTAGGATCGAAATTCATTTTCATTTTTTTTAACGTCAAACGACAAACGAGCATAGGTCTAAAAAATCGAGTACTTGAGTCTTTAGACCCACAAGTCCCACCCATTGGGTCCAACGACTTGATATAATTTTTAAAATTATTTTTCAGTTACTGGACCCACTTTTATGGTCTATTGTTTTCTGGTGTAAAAATTTTTTTACAAAAAAATAGTCAAAAACTTACAACACTTGATTTATATTTCGAAATATGAATTTTGGGGTACGGTAGAAGCTTAATTAGGTAGCTTGTTACATGAATGCGATAAATGCATTAGGCAGATTACGTAGGTCCGCAAACTGCATATGAATCAACTTCTCTAGAAGATGTTAAGAAGTTGGTTGATGGAAATCTTCTATTTTATACCTATATCTAAGCCTTAATTTATAAATAGGCCGCAGCAGATCCTTCTAAGATCGCAGCGAATTTCGTTCAACAAAAGAAATATATTTTCTTTTTGAATAACCGACCAATGATTTGATGACCTCTGTGCCTCAGTTGGTGAACTTACGTCACGTTGAGCAACTTACGCCAGGGGTCGCGGGTTCGAATCCCATCGACGGAACAAAAAAAAAAGTTTTTCAAAGTTCCTGGGTCATGGATGTGTATTAAATATATGTATGATACACTGTATAATAAAAATGTTAAATATGTGTCTAGTATAAAAGTATTAAATATACTCGTATTTCCGTTGTCTGGTACCTGTAACACAAGTCCTTCCGGTACTCACCAGGGGACCAGACTGATGTGGTGTGAAGCGTCCATAAATATTATTATTATTATGAATAATAAAAACACTTATAAGAATTTTGTAACAGTTAAGCTCCGTTATCAAGTAACCAACAATATCGTTTATTATCAGCGGAATTATCGAACAACGTAAGATACCAACACAACTGTATTTTTGGTGATTTCACAATATTCTTATCGTATAAAAATCTACGTCGTAATTTAGATATAAATTTTGAAAATCGTTACGGGATTTTTGGGGATTAGATTGTAGTTATGTATAATACGAACTTTTTTCATATTTGAAATGAAAAATTATGAGTATGCTGGCCCATCGCGTAACTGTATAAAACAAATAATTAAAAATAATTTATTTCTAAGTAAACATTCTGAAAAAATTTGTAACAAATGTTTTCAGAATATCTACTAACCTACCACCGGTTCTGGTGCGAGAAGAACCGGCGTGAGAAACTCGGACGACCCTCCGACAGCTCAATCTGAACGGTGATTAGAATAGTAGTTTCAGTAATCAGGTCTACTTTTTGGCACGATCTGGCATGATTTCGTCACATTATTGGTGGGTGTCCTTAATCCCCGGCAGTACACAGAAGCGGAACGGTATTTCCAGAAATTGTATATTGTGCAACTAATTGCGAAATTGCGAAAAGTTATCAATTGCCCACGAGAGTGAAGTTGCGTTCATTGTCTCCCAATTGACAACTTCGCACGAGTTGCACAAACTATTTTTTATTACCCATGCGGGGAAAGTGTTATCCTCGCGCATACTTTTGGGGTCGTAAAGATTACCCGCTTCACAATTACCACACAAGTTTTGAGTAAATTGAATGTCAATTTGAGTGCGACAAGTAAACTTCCCGCACCCAAGTTTACTTGTCGCACTCAAATTGACATTAAATTTATTCGAATCTAGCGTGGTAATTGTGAAGTGGACAATTAGCGTTTGTCCGACCCCAAAAGTATGCACGATGATACCACTTTCCCCGCATGAGTAATAAAAAATTATTTCCGTTCACCCTAACCTATCCCATGTATAGTTAGGTAGCCAACAGGTGTACATATCTCAGTAATAATAATTTAATATCATCAACAAACACGATAATTTCGGGTATTTCCAAACGTTATCATATCTACACATCGTGCGATAACGCCTCAGGAATCACATACGACATTACTGAGGAAATACAATATTTGGACACGAAACGTAGGATTTTTCATTAGTTCTTTCCTTAAGATTATTATTGCAATGAGGATAATGATTGAAAAATCGAAGCTTGATTACGATTTACAATTGTCAGTCTCAGTCGGTGCATACGTAAGTACATCCTGTACCTACCGTACTTGGTGGCAGGTATATTTGTGTAATAAATGTTATTACTGATTAGTAAAGTATAAATACGACTTAGTGTTTAGTGGCAATTTTAAGCGCCAAGCGAGACTGAAGAAACAGGAAGTTGCCCCTATTGATATCGAACAAAGAAATTACGTTTCTTGTACGAGAGCCCCCCTTATTTATTTCTCGTTAAAGCGGCAACAGAAATTCATAATATGTGAAAATTTCAGCTGTCTAACTAGTAACATTTTTGAGATACAGCCAGCAGACGGACAGACAATTGATCAAAATATAAAAGTACAAAGTATTCTGAAAGCAAATGCTTTGCTTGTAAACATTAACAAATTAAACATAATAATGCTTCTTTAATTATTCGAAACTTCTTTGCGTTGCTAATTGCATTAAATGTTACTACGTCGTAGTGTCCGTGAAACTTCTAAAACACAAAATTTATAGCGTCCGTAGCATAATAGGTAAGACCTAACGAGAGGGTGCAGGTTCGAACTCCGGTGGAGGCGTGTACTAATGAGGCATTATTCAGTCTCAAGTACATAATACGGATACTCATTGCCGTGGGAGAGCCATGCCTCGGCCCTAATGGGCCGGCTCGACCTGAGTAATACCACGGCCTCACTGAAAGATGGCTGGAAACGGCGTTGTGCTGTGTTTCAATCAGTGAGTGAGTTTACCGGTGGCCCAACTTCCGTAATCCTCCTATCCCTATTCCCTATTTCCTCATAAAGACCAGCAACACACTTGCGAATCTTCGGATGTCACGAGTGTCCATGGGCGACGGCAGTTACTTAGATAACAACTTTAAATAACCCGTCTGCTCGCTTGCCCCCTTAACATCATAAAAAAAATTTCTTATTGATGGCGGAAGAGAGGGAGAAAAATTCAAATTATTTCATTTACCATTTTGGGCATGGAAAAACTGATAATGTCGACTACCATAACATTATTATCAGTAGCGTCAAGTTCGTAAATGAAAAAAACAATAAAGCCCTCACACGCCGCCGCCGCGCCGGTAGCCGGTAAGCCGGATAATCCGGCAGATAGTTGTTATTACACTGACAGTGGGCGCTGACAGAGCGAGGGCGATATGTGATATTGGTAGTGACTAGTAGGATATGGATAACTGCAATTAACCAACCCTTCCGTGATTTGTCGGGAATTATACGTCGGTGAACAGGAATTAGATGTCCGGTTGTCTGTAACAAGAGAATGACTCGACTCGAAGGGCGAGATGAGATTTAAAAAGTAAAACTGACTTTTCTTGTTTTCATTTTCGATTCATCTTCACTTTATCGCATGGACACTCACAATACCAATTATTGCAATTATGCTTACTAATTTTTTTAAGCAAAAAAGTTGATAACAATAAGCTGTAACAAGCAAGGTTTCGCTTGTTCGTTTCGATATTCGAATTGGGCTTTGTCCCAACATAAGTTATGATTCGGCCTTTAAAAGATATCCATTAATGTCTCTAGGGCGAACCAGTTGTCTCTATAGTGAGCCGGAATTAATGACACATCTACAGTCACCTCGCATCTGATAGCGCTGACATTGCACGTTTTTTATCGACTTTTTTCGTCCACGGACCGGAAAATGTCATATTCTTATTTGTTTATCTCCAGCCTTGTCGACTGCCTCCATCACGCAGTAATTAGAGAGACAAGATCATTTTTTTCCATGTTAATTGACTGGACGTGTCAGCCGCCTTCTCTAGAATACAAACTCTATGGTGTTGAGATAGAGTTGGATATCGCTTGCCCTCACGAGATTTGCTTTTCCTCGCAGGGCTGTCAATCGGCTTTTTATTAGAAATATTATTTTCGGATGACGATGCCATTTTTTTTCCGCGGTGTAGGTTTAATTCGAGTGTCAAGTTTTTGTGTCGGCCGTCATGACGGGACGTCACGCGACGCGTGTGTCGTGTAGTCGCATGTTTTATGATTTAATTGCTATTTTACATTTCGCGTGTTTTTGGAGTCACTTCCAATTGAATCAACACAAATCTGAAGTTGATACTGAAATTAAAAACTCGACTGCGATATTTCTGTAACGAATAAACAAGCAAACAATTAATAAGTTTTGTTGCTCGAAATCCTAGTTTTTTTCCCCAAGAACTCAAGCGTTGGTGTACGAGTATGGTAATTGCTAACCTCAAGATTTGTAAGTAAATAAAATCGGCCAAGTACGAGTTGGACTCGCGCACGAAGGGCTCCATACCATATTAGAGCAAACATAGGTAACAAATGTGTTTTTTGTGTGAGAGCCCTCCTTGATCAATGATTTTATTTAAATTTTGTTGTTAATTAGTAAAATTTTAATTACAACTAATTATTTTGTTCAAACTTTAAGTGCCATTATTGATATCGAGCAAAAAAATCACGTTTGTTGTATGAGAGTTCCTCTTACTTATTAAATTTATTTACTTATTGTTATAGCCGTGTGGTGGTACCCACATTAAGCGTAATAACCTGCATTGCGCTATCGAAGTTTTCGAAACACGGCGGTATATATACGACAGCTGAAATGTATCACGTGGGCTTCGGCCTGACCGAGTATAACACCTCCCTCGGTCGGAAGACTTTTGGCCACCACGTTCATATCCCACAGCGGCATCACAAATACATAATATGTGAAAAGGCAGCCTAGAGACAGACAGACGGACAGACAGACAAACGGACAGACATCGAAGTCTTAGTAATAGGGTCCCGTTTTTACCCTATGCGTGCGGAACCCTAATAATGGTGTTGTAAGTTTGTTTTTGTAACATAAGAGTCGCGCTTTACCGCAACCGGCACGCGTCGTGCCCACTCTCCTCTAAAACTATTTGACAGTCATTTAAAGTATCAAATTCAAATCTTTTAATTCAGGTATTACAAATCCAAACTTTAAATACCTTAGTACTAGCGTACATGATATTTATTATATAATGAATACCTTAAAGACTTACATACATATTTATATATCTTCGGTAGGCTACACACATATATATCATATATAAGAGTTCACTGCACTCGTAGAATTCGCTGTCAATGACGGCTGCACCTAAGATATTATACGAGTATCTGTACTCTGCCTAAGGTCACAATATCACATACATTCATGCTTAAACTTAATAAGTTAACTACTGACTGAGTAGCGAGTACTTCGTCTTTTTCCAACGTACAATCAGAGAAGTTGAAACAGATACAGATTGTAGATCTAAGTAATTTGGTGGGGTTTTGTCAAACTCAGCCGACAGACTACTTACATGGAATTGACATATTCCATATGACATATTCCATATGACGTAGGTCCGTCAACTGGCTCTCTTTCAATTTCCCCCATTATACTAACAATTTGATTCCTACGTATAAAATTTGGCCGGGTTATGTCAAGCCAATGTCTAACCCAGTCACAAAGTACCATCGAAGTTAGTTATATAGACATTTGCCCAACATTTGCCCGATTAGAACATCACCCGTGTGATGTTAGGGGGGGCCAGGCCCCCTCATTTTTTCGTCTCCAAACCAACCAGTACCAGACTAGTTATAGCCACGATTAAACTACCTAGGTCTCAACCAGACCAGTAGCTTAGACCCTTTCGAAAAAAAAAAGTTGCATAGACAGTCGGCGTTCAAGAAAAAGACAATACAATCAGAGATTTTGATTAACTTCAGTGATGGCACACCTGCCTTGATACTTTATAATAATATCTATGGACATGGACATCAGGAACATTGAAAAAAAATTGCTCCGTCGGCGGGATTCGAACCCGCGACCCCCGGCGTAAGCTACCCACGCGCTTACCAACTGAGCCACTGGGGTCGTCAAAATATTACGTCATCCCTAAATATTTCTTCTCTTTTTCTTAACAAATTTATCTGAATTTCCAAATATTTTCTGAACATTATCCCATTCTTAGAGGTATCGTGAGCTGAGAAGTACAATTCTCATATTTCGAACATTCTCGACACTTTTTGTGCAGTCGTCGAGCATGTTATGATAAACATGATGAATGAGCCTTCCTTCCTGCTTCCCTGAGGAATTGAGATATTTGTTCAGGTAAACCACGGGCGGCAAGAATCGTATTACACGATTATAGACTGTATTACTTGGTAGTTAAGGTTCGATATTGGTATCCCATACAGGCTCCCCCGCTGACAGTGTCAAATAATTTGATGTTCTATTGATTTTATTGTTACTACCTAAAATTGGTGACTTTGCTCGTGACACGTTCGTGTATAATATATTTTAATATTGTGTTAATATTTTAACTTTATTTGAATATGTTAATATTATAATTAAAATAATAATACCAACCTTCTTCTGAAGGTTTTCGGTTTCGACAAAGTAATCATCAGGTGTTTCCTCGAAACCGGTCGTGTATTTGTTATAAATTTGTAAAATCGAAGCGAATATAGTGGAAATAGTGCATGAAAAAGTGTGTTTCATTAAGGTTGAACATGCATTTCCACCATTAACCAACAGTACACTCAATTATATATAAAACTGCTCTACTTAAATTTCTACATACATAGTGTTGCGCTGTGTTTCGTCTAGTAAGTGTGTTAACCGGTGGCCGAACTTCATTCCCGTAGGCCTTCAACGAACTTACAAAACTTCTGATGTTACATTTTGTGTCCATGTCTGATTAAGATTTCCTTCAAGTGACCCATCTCCTTGCATGACAGCTAACTTTCATAAAAATAAAAATATAGATATTTAAAGGCTTAGGTATAATGAAACGAAAATCCAAATATCACATCTACAAACAGTGTCTCCTATGAAACCATAGACTTAACACACGTTAGAGCCGAAGCGTCCTGGTTGTAGACATAATTTTCACCTTTTTTGTGTGTTATAGTTAGCGTTCCTTACGCCTTATCGTCGTTGAAGTTCTAACAGCACGTAAGTCAAAAGTGGCAACTTTTCAGGAGAGCGAAACAATCGATTGAATTTTGTATGGATCACCATACTAATAAGATTTAACAATTTAAAAATTGTACAAGTTTTTTTTACCTGACACGTGTTCCTGATTAACTTAAAAAATGCGTTTTTCTATTTTCTGCAAAACGGCATCAAAATGCCAAAATAGCCAAAATCTGACTTACGTCGTGTTCTTCTTCTGACGTTACGTCATTTCCGAAGAACTTCAATGACGTTACGTCATTTCCATACATTTCGTTTGGCGATGTTACAACGAAGTGAAAACGTTTAGGTCTTGGCTAACCTGGCTAACCTGCTCCTATAATACTTATTTATTTTTATTTGGAAATAAACAGTGATATTATACAGCAAAATTACATTGTGAGATGGTATTAGGACACCATTAACATGTTTTCACGTTAGGCTAACTATTTAAGTATTAAATTAACGCAAAAAGTAAAAAAAAAAATATAATTGCGATCGGTACACAATTTGTAGTAAATGCCTTAGGCGAACCATATTCGAGTTACCAGAATTGTGCCCTTCAATATAGATCCGGGTTGTATACCCGCGGCCACGTAGGTACGCGGGTACAAATAACACAAAAGGTAGAACACGGGTTCAGTACAATATGTCAATATCGTGAACATCGTGGCCGTGACTGACATTTCGCACGAGTAAGGTCTAGACCACACTCTTGGAGTGCAGCGTTGGTCACTTTTTTTCTGACGCCCCATGTACCTGCGAAATTCGCTGACGTCCTTTGAAGCTAGGATGCTGCTGCTTACAGGCTATGGCCCATAACAATTAATAAATATATAAATTTATAAATCCAGGGGTGTTGAAGAGACATAACGCAGAATGTAACGGTAAAGTAAAGTTTTCAAATGTCTACAGGAAATATTAATACTCTGATTTACCCGCATAATGTGGCATTTTTTTATATATGAGCTTATAATGCAAGTGCCTTATGACGAGTTTCCCCTTATAAAAGTTAGTATAATATTCTCACTCTGTTTTGTCACTCTATCTATATATTTATACGCGAGCGGAAAACTTTGTACCCCTCTTTTTACGAAAGACGCGTAGATGTAAAAACATGAAATTTCTTCCAGTTATAGTTGATATGGTGGAGCGTGGAATACCAATATTAATTTAAATGTTGCTTTTATTTTCGATTTTTTAATAAGTAAAACGCTACGCAGACTGCGATATTTTGACATGACAAGATAATCATACACGAAATACCCTTTTTATGGTTTAAGTTAGTTATTTTTTTTTAATAAAATTTTATGGCCTGGTAATGTGACCTTTTGTGCCAAATTGAAGTATGTGATTGAATTTACAATAGATTATAGTATTAAAATTAGTTGTAAATATAACGATCAAGCCTACCTTCTAAGATAAACAGCTACGCCATCTTGGCTACGCGACAAAAAGTTAGGTTTAGGTAGTTTACTACCTTTAAAGTATTAAGTCTATTTCATAGAAACTTTTTCATAGGTTCAACTTTTGACCCATAAGTAGTATGGTTTCAAGATTTTCTCTACAAATTTTTCAATTCCAATTATTTCGTAGCGTAAAAAATATGCTGTTTTAACCTTTACGGTTTTTGTCTCGATATTATCTGTAATATTATTAATGAGTAGTTATTTTTATCAGTATGTACTGCACTTAATTAAACAAAAAGAAGACATTGTCTGTCCGACAGTGCGCCGGACACCGTGCACCTTTCCGAATCAATGAATAATCCAATCGCAGTGCCTCTCAAACTTTGACGTGTTTAATCGATATAGTATATAAGAAAAAAGGGCTCGTGGTCACATTTTGATAATGTTTGGGGGTATTTTGTTATTTATGTAAATTTAAATATTTGCTCTTTTTTGTAATACAATTTTTTTAAGTAGAAACGTTTTAGCGACCACATTTTTGGATTAGTAAAACCTTGCCTTTTTTTAATTTTTTAAGCAATCACTTTGGAACACGTTAGCTGATTAAACATTTGTAAGATCGAGGTTAATAGTTTTTAAATTAACCTATAAATGTTACCGCTACCACGTCTGAGGCGAAAATATTGCGCTTACCAATGTGGTTTTATTGGTATTTTAATATACAAATATTTAATATGATTTATTAATTTTCTTAGATAATTTGGTATTATATAATAATTTTATGATATACTTTCAGCGTATTATAAAGACATTTAAAAATTCTTCCCCTACTTAACTAATAATAATTTAAGTAAACGGTAATAAAAAGTTAATTACCGTTTACAAAAAGTCATGATTTCACTTGTTTTTACAATATCATAAAATATGAATTGGTCCTGAACTATGTCAATCAATCAATCAAAGTAATTGATTTCTCAGGAATATGTATAACAAAAATTTTAGTTTACATTTATTATTACGTATAACAAAAATTTAATCTTATATGTATAATAATAATTAAAGTTTGAGAAGCCCTGTCACATCCGCTGAACAGCACGACAGGTTGTGGTGTTGTGACAGCGCCGCAGGACACATCAGACACAACAACACAACACAACAACAACACAACAAACACAACATTATTGTTCGCCCGTCACTCGTCCTTAGGAAGCTGACGTCCATTTGCAAAAGATTTTTTACAGAAACAAATATTCTATTGTGGCATTAGACTTTTCAACCTGTCATAATGTGAACATAAACCTGCTTTTGAGGCTTTCTGTTCTGTTTTCTCACGAACTGTTACAGCCTACTGCCAATTAAACTTACATTTTGTCGGTTGAGTGCCACCTTCGGCACGAATGGGCCTGCTCGACGACCACGGGCTCACAGAAAACTGGCGTGAAACGGCGTTGTGTTTCGTTCAGTGAGTGGGTTAATTACTATTCCCTCATAACGGCCGGCAACGCACTTGCGACTCTTCGGATGTCGACCATCGGCGACAGCAGATGCTTTCCACCAGGTAACCCGTCTGCTTGCCACCTAAATATCCTTGAAAGAGATATATAGGTTCTCGCTTTAATTAATATTAATAGATCAAAGCCGTAACTCCGTTGCGTCAAATTTCGTTTCGGGAACCGTATTTTTCTTTCGGAATGCAAGTATCCTGTATCCTCTCCTGGTTTTGATGAAATTTGGTATAGGGACACCTTGATGCTCATACCAAATTTCCTCTTATGTATTCTTACTCCGCCCCACGCCGCCCCGTCCCACGTACACAGGGCGCGGTGCAGAGGTTATGGTCAAACTATAGTAAAGATTTTAAACCATTCGAAAAATCACATGTAACGATTGTGATGAAGTTTTGCATATAAATTCAAATTCAATCATTTATTTTAGACAATTCATGCACAGTCCGTATAGAAAAAAGATCACAAACAATACATGACATTAAATACATTATCAATAAAAAGGAACAGTTACACACACACACACACACAGACATTAAAATAACGACCACAGAAAAATAATCATCGATATAAATAGTTTGTGAGCTGACATAGGCATAGAGTCTAAAATATTTATAGACCGGATACTTAGGGTATGTTTCACCGCTTACTGTTAAAGTTTCTGTTAGGCTATCCACAACTTTTTTGACAGATTCTCCACACAAAATCTATCAAATAAAGTTGTATCTGTCAAATAAATATACTAACTGTAAGCGGTGAAACAGGCCCAAGAGCTATGATGTGATTTTTTCTAATACAAAAACGATCCGCTACCTATGAAGATAATCATCGGTACATAAGGGTGACGTGTGCGATTATTTTCCATGTTGTTGTGAGATTATGCTGGGCCATGGCAGAACAACAGTAACGAAAGGATATTATTGATTAATTACTGCTATATATCATGATAGACGCGCAATCCGCGTGATAACAGTCTTAGCCAAGATAACTGACGCGATTACTTATATAATACCGGACTCTATACATACTCGTATTTATAAATTAGAATCCACTCTATTAAAAAAGTTGATCGGGTGCCCTTTCTTTGTATTTTAAACATTGTATCATATGTATTGATAGAAAACCACGGAGGGCATTGACACAAGCTAATTTTTGGTCGTCAAGAAACAATGTCTTCTAATACCTAGCGAGCGCCCTACACGGCGAGTCGCATAGCTATCTGATACCTCTCGTAGAATATCTAATTAGTACGAAAACTTATAAATAAGACATCAGACCTAATAAAAGCCAATCCTCCTTATATTTTGGAATACGGTACAAAAAGAACATCTTACACCCGACATTAACACAGAAGCCATACCTTTATGCAAGCAACGGTAGACCTGTACCGATTACTCCTACGTTGCATGATGTCACGACAAAGGTATTAATTGACATAAGCTATTGATCTGTCCGGCTACACGGCGATCCGGCAGCCGGCACACGATAACGCGGCTACCGGTTATGAGCAGGGGATTAGCGATGGCTACTCGAATGGTATTAGTGCGTGTGTCGTGTGCTATGGAATATGGTTCCGTATAATTCCGTGTTACGTAAAATGCGTTTAGTGTTGTTGCTAGCTGGACCGGCAAAGGTTCTGCCGTATAAAGTACTAGCACTTACCTGCAGCTTCCACGTTGGTTCGAATTCCACAATTCCAATCGCGTAAAAATGTGAATATTTTGGGAGCATTATGTTTTTCTAAGATAAAAACTAGCCTATGCTAATTGCTGCCCTCCATCTTTTCAATAAAGTTTTTGCCAATAATCTATTCAATTGGCCGCTTTTTGGGGCGTGGAGGAAGGGCATAAGAAACAAACAAACAGACTTCCCCTTTTGTAATATTAGTATGGAAGGTTTCTAGTTTTTTGGTTTAAAGTTTTCACCATCAGAGAAATAAGGTTTCTCTGCATCAGGAACCTGATCAAATTGTAAATTCTAACCTCCTTAATCATAAAAACATTTAAACAGTGTTTAACTAATCTAGATTGCATGTCCCTGTCTGTCGTGTGACGTTTTCGTTATTCCAGAAAAGTTAAGGGGGTAAATTGTTCAAATTTGGTTTAATAGACATAAAGAGAATCTATGTAATATGTATCATATATCTATGGTGCGTTAATGAATTCATTAATCGACTTTACCTGACTCTGGCTTTTCTCCTGTTTTTTTGAACTAATGATAATCAGTTTTAAATAGACGCTCAACAATAGAAATTGCTATTAAATGTTTACAGGATCTTATTTTTTCCTTTTGATTATATTCTTTGCACAGAGGTGTCGTCACAAACTTGTCATACAATACTTGTAATATAACTTGTAACAGTGTTATTCAGTAGAGCCTAGTATTAGCATACTGACTGCTATGCAATGGTCCGGTGTGTAACTGGGTGAATCAACTTTTTTTTGTACCACAATTTCTGCCTTACGATTTACGAGTTTAAGCCGTAATAATTAGTAATACCTAATTTAAATCTAATCATATACACATTATCTTAATACATAGACGAATATTATAATTGAGAATTTCAGAAAAAAATACAGTTCTTATATGTTTACAAGCAGTTGTCCGGGGACAAAAAATGTCCCAGAATTTATAATTTTCAGGTTTTGTCCCCTGGACCACCGACTTTATACACAGAAATATTTTGATTTAGTATTTATTTAGTAAATTATCGGTTAAGATATTTTGTTGGCTATCGAATAAACTTATTTTATCGATGAAAAATACGCTAATTGACTTTTTATTCAACGATTTGTCTAGGACAAGAAAAAGCTGATTCACCCACAAACAAACTTGTCAAGAGTGCAGTGTGCTGTATTTTAATTTACATTGCTATACGTCACAACTCATTGTGAATGCTGTTTATAAATCGAAGCTATAAACTGGGGTTTATTATAATAAAATATTTGAAAATAAAGTAAAAAAAAACGTATTTTTGGACAGAGTTTTAAAAAATAACTTTAAATAAAAAGTGCAGGCAGGCATATATTCTCACTCACGATATCAATAAAAAGTCAATTAAAAGGTTTATTGAAAAAAAAAGTTTCACTAAAAATTATATACAAATATTTGTAAATTTGGTACTTATAATTAAAATTATTCTAGACACGTTGAGTGTATCATTTGCACGATCTTAAAACAAAAAACCTTTAACGAAACTGAAAACCGACGAACAACAATCATTCATAATACTACCTGACTTCGAGTTCCAGTATTTTATATAAAGTCTAGATTCTGATGCTATACACATAATTAGCAAATATAAATACGGGAACCAAAAACAAAAGCAACATATATATATTCTTGGGAAGTCTTTTCGTGAAGTTGCGTGTTTATTTTTCAGGATACTGGATAGGCAAATAGCAGATTCACGAAAGAAATCTCTTAGTATATCTCAAAAGTTTGTCGCTAACATTAGGCAGGAGACAATGCAATAAAAATATCAAAGACTTTCTCGAACGATGATAATATCGTTAATATTATGAGCAAAGAGAGTGCTTCTAAATAGTTAATATATCACAAAATAACTAAAGAGAGCTTTAGACATATTGGAGTTGTATAAGCTGCCGTCCTATAGCTTAAATGCCGTTAACCAACGTCTGGTCGTTTTTGACACTTTGATGCCATCATAATCAGAAGAAAAAGCTCTACCGACGTGTATTACCTACATTTTTGTAGCTTTTATAGTCATCGAATTATTAAAATTAATACTGCCGTTATGAAATACCAAGTCCATAGAAAAACTGCGGCGTTTCTTGCTTATTACTCAAAAAGTACTTTTTGTACATAGCGGCATTTTAGCTTAAGGACGGCAGTAAAGGCTACGAATCACACCACAAATAAATGTTGTTGTGAATAACAATTTACTATTGTGTATTCGCTCAAGATTGGCGGTATAGTTCATTAACCCTCTATAAAAAAATCTAATTTCCATACAAAACGCGATTGTAAAAAAAGGGTTGTATTGTCTTTTCGTCGCTGACTAACCGCTTACTGATAAAGTTTCTATTAGGCTATCCACAACATTTTTGACAGATCCTCCTTACATCTAATAAAGTTGTGGATAGACTCTGTATCTGTAAGCGGTGAAACAGGCACTTAGTCTATCTAGGTAAGGTAACTTAACAAGAAAGTATAAAATATTGACCCGTTTTCACACGAACGGTCGGTGTAGTCTCTGTTGCGACCGTGTTCATGTGCAAAGGGACTAAAGGACTTGTGAGCATAGCCTAGAGGATAGAAGTAGAGTACAACGAGTGTATAAGCTGGTTAGGCTAATATTTTACAGGCTAATTGGAGAGGTCTGCTAGTTCAGTTCAATCATGATGATGATTCAATGATAGGTAACGAAATGCTACCTATCTCTTGGCTGAATCCCCGCAACAGCACGGGAGTAATACTGTTCTGTATGTTTCAATTCATCCATTGCGGGATTACTTCTGGTCGGTAAGTATAGTCGCCTGGAAGCCTCTCTCGTCGTCAGCGGTGTACCGCACAGTGCGGCGCTGGCCCGCAGCGTCTACGAAGGTGTAGTAGCCCCGGACCACACCGCCCTCGCGGGTTTCGTGGGCCGCTTTGGAGTCGCCGGTGTGCTTGTCCTGAAAATATTAAAGAAAAATCAGCTTTAGGTAATGAACGGCCTCGATACGTAAATTACAAAGTATTACCACTGAGATTATGACACGATTTTGCCACACGCGTCACAAATACTGGGGAGTTATTATGACCGCTTATTCCCAACCAAGTTCCAGCCAGTCAGCAGTCACGTGACAGTAAATACGTGAAGTTTGACATTTCCTAATGTCACCAACATGTTTAAAATCCTTTCATAGACAACCAAACTAGTATTAATTCAGTTATTATTCTAATAAGACATTGTGATACGAAAAATGATCAAGTCAATTGCTGGCCGTATATTGAATTGCCTGGAACCATGCAGGTTTGTAATGGTCATAATAGCCCCCGAGGGCCCGGCCAATTTCTTTTTACATGAAACTGAGAAATTGCGTATTGGTCGCTCAATGTCAAATCCAGTTAACAGATCACGATACTTATAAAGTAGAACCTGGGTCATTTAAAGTCTTTGGAAAATATAAAATAATTTAAATTATAGAGGTTATCAAGTTATCAAGGGTCTTCGTCAGATATAGGTTAACTTCCTTTTCATTTCATTTTTCACTACTTGTATAGCTTTAATTTTTATAGGAATATGTAAGTTCTTTTTTTTTTAAAGCCATTTAATAAAGTTTTATCGCACAGTAGGTAAAGCGACAAGACAGAGATCAAAAACTTATGAACCAGGTAAGCCGTTGTCTTAGGCCTAACCATCGCAAAAAAATTAAGTTAAGTGTATGAATGCGTGTTTTCGTAACAGCAAGCTATACATTACCGAATCGATATTATATTTACGGAGTTAATTACTCTACATGTAGTTATGTAAGTTGGTTAAAAATACTTTGTAAACAAGTTCGAGGACGGCAAATATGTAAATAGCATGATCAACTTGTATTTTATAAGGCGAACGTCTATTTTCTGTGAGGCCGTGGTCTTTCTCCAGTGAAGATATTTCTTGCCACAGCATAGAGATAATTTTTCGCCAGAACTGAACAACGTTAATTATTTTTAAACATCTGCGGTTACAGGTCATGGTAAGTAGGACAACTTAATCAGCAATACCTTGATATCATCAAAAAAAAAATTATAACGTAAAAAAAATTATTGAAAAAAAAAATACTTTTGTGTTTAAATATCGACCACACAACGAGCATGTAACAAATTAAAATGCCTTGTTTTTAGTTATGTAATGTTTTGAGAAAGTAGGTAACCTACTCGTACATAAAGATCAGAATTCATAACTGCGGGAGTTTTACCTGCATTATAATTTTAACTACAATTTTCATTATTTTACCTTGATATAATTAAAAAACAAAAGAACGATCAACCTGCATTGGAAAGTTGACTTTATAACCTAAACATAGAGTTTGAATTTGACGATCAAGGTGAAGATTACGTAAGAGCGTGATGAAAGTTGAGCGTGATGACATTGTCCCGATAAACTTCGTTGTGATACGTGATACTTGTGATCACTAATTAGCCTTTAATGTTCTCGTTATATGATACACCATATTTCGTTGTGAAGACAAGATAGACAATAGACGTTCGATTTTCAAACATACTTTTTTTTAATATCAAGCAAAAATAGTGTCTATGGATGAGACGATTTTGACGTTTTTAATGTAGCTGTACAAGTGCACGTTATGGAAATTGCTGTTTCAATACCTTTAAATAAAATCATCTTTACCTTTTGACTGTCTCTGATAGTCTATAGACAACAAAATGCTAAAGGAATCATAAGCATCTATATGGTAAGATCAAGTTCATATTCGCCAAAGGCTAATTTTTTTTTTTTTTAGTTTTTTTTTTAATTATTGATAGTTGCAAACCATGCTCATGAATGGCGACAAAGTAAAGGTATAATGTTAACTTTTCTCTAATTTCATAACTTTTCGTGAATGGAGTGTAGTTACTGCCGCACCCAAAGACTGCAGCCAAGATCAAAAATTAAGACCAATATCAAAAATCTCTATAAGATAAAAGTTACGTAAGGATAAAATCTCTCTAAGTGGTGCCATAAATCAGGCATTTTATCTCTTATCTGTACCCTCTCAATGCGATGTCGTGACGATGCAGCTACTAACCACTGCCCAGTGAAAGTGGTGTTCCGTTATCACGAGAAAGTGTTATAATTGTTCCGGCCGCCGCTGCACGCTGCACCGCGGAAACCCTGCTGCAGGTACGGCGCTAGATGTTACAACTCTAATGCAGGTTTTACCTAAGGGTTGTAACAAATCTGCAATTTTACATCTAAAAATTGGAACCGCCCTAATATTTCAAATTTCGAGATTAACTTTAGAAATATACGTAATTGGTTGTATTGTTAGTTCTTGGTGGAAATGTATGTTCAAGGAATCAATCAGTATCATACAAGGAGTTTCATTAATGTTTAACTTTAGGAAATTTGAAATTTGATGTCATAAAACCAAGGAGCGGCTTCCCCCTGTCATGTCACACTTTGGCTGAACGAAACATAGCACAACGCCGTTTTACGCCAGACCTATTTTTTATAAGGCCCTGATATCATTTCGACCCATTCATGTCGAAGCATGACTCTCCCACGGTAATGAGCATCCGTAATATGTACTTGAGATCGGAAAACGTCTCATTGGTACACGCCTCCACCGTGATTTGAACCCGCACCCTCTCGAGTGCGAACCAAAGGTCTTACCCATTAGGTTACGGACGCTCTTGCAAAGTCTTCTAAATGTGGAACGTTCATCACTAGTGCCAAGTGATAAGAGATAATCAGATGATAGGTTGATTGATTGATTTGATACCATATAAAAGTACCAAGTGCGCCTAATTGTTCTTGGACCTTAATTTTGGTCAGGAGATATTGAAGAAAATAAAGAATAATAGGTTTGAAGCAGCGAAGTTACGAACAAGTAGCAATGCCTGTACGAGAGACAAGATCAGAATTAGGGTAGCGAGAGAGTTTCAGGTATTTTTATCGTAACATCAATTGTAAAAGCAGTTGCAATAGCATTGCATGTTGTGCATGCTGGAGGTGCCTCAGACTAGAGAGAGTGGACATTATTAATGGTTGGTACGTTGTAAGCACACCGTAGCATGTTGTCTAGTCTAGCATTAATGTAATGAGTAAAACATAAGAATATGTGAGATCTAGAATAGATTTATTAAATTAGGGAAGCAAGTATGGCTTTAAAAAGACTCGCAATGTTTCTGACGTAGAAATGTGGCGTCAATTAGAATTACCTCAGCAATTAAGTACCTTTAAATTTGATCTTGATTTTCTGGTACATAGTTAAGACATTTCAAAGCTGCTTAGTTAATCCAATTAGAATGTTAAAAAACAATGGATTAAGCCTAAGTCAAACACGACTTACAACAATACGCTAGTCGTTATAACGAGGTCAACCAGAAGTCAGGTACAGCGGTATACCAGTGCAATGGCTGAGGCGAAACGAGTCAGGGCTAGCAAGAGTTTGATGGTGTTGTAGCTCATGGGAGTACTCTTACACAATAAGTATTACGTTTTATTCGCGGATTTGACCGTGTGCGGATTTGGAGCGTTTAATCGGAACCCTAGAATCTAAGTCAATTGTATCTGGTCTCTGGATACCTTAGGTATATATTTTTATTTCTTAGAGTTTTAGTTTTAAGAATTATATTAATATGTATGTTACAATTTAAGGTTATTATAATATAAAAATATTTATGCTACTTTGTAGGTATTTGTAATATGGATCTTAGATGCCCGAAATAAAAATGATTTGATTTGATATTTTGTTACGGTATCCTTACCTAACTTTAAAGACTCCACCTACCTAACATTAACCTTACCTAACATTAACCTTACCTAACATTAACCTTACCTAACATTAACCTAACCTAACATTAACCTTACCTAACATTAACCTTACCTAACATTAACCTTACCTAACATTAACCTTACCTAACTTTAAGGACTTTACGTGTGAGTGTCCATGGGCAACGGCATTTCATCTCTCCATCCTTGCTTTTGAAATCAAAAAGTGACTTTCTTACGATTACCAACACTTTGCATACATGTCGGAAAGCCGTGCCGGTCTACTGGGCGCGATCAATGAGTCGGTCACTGTTACTACACTTACTGACCGAAATGCAGTCAATGATTTACTGCTGCGATACGTCGATTGCTTGGAAACAGGTGGTCTAAGTGTTTAACTAAGTGGCTAACAACCGAACGGATACCGTGAGATGAAGCTAATCGTTGTAATTTGGTTCCAAATTTCGTGCCTCGAATTTAAGTTTTGGAGACAACATGAGAACTCAAACTCGATTCGATAACCCGTGGTTTTCCATATAAACAACTAAACATTCTACGTTAATTTATGTGCTGTTGAGTTGAGTTTGTAATTCATATTTTATCAGTTACATGTCTCGAAGATGTTTAATTGTTTTGTATAATGGGGGAAATTGAAAACGAGCCAGTTGACGGACTTACCTTATTTGGTCGGAATATGTCAATTCCATGCAAGTCGTGATCTGTCGGCTGAATTAGCCACAACCGTAACCCGACCAAATTACTTAAATCCACGATCTGTATCTGTTTCAACTTCTCTGATTGTACAAACCATGTTTCACATTCTCTTAGTCATTAACATAATAACTAAAAATTCACGATTTAAATATATCTGGTGTTACAAATGGTAAACTTATCTGATGTCATGCCTTGTAGTTAGTTACATCTCACAGTTAGAAGTATTACGTGGAGCTAACCGCAATCTTCAAATCGCGGAGTGTGAAAGTTTTAATTTGCATATTTTAACGCCGGAACCTCTCTCAAGGTCGGCAATTAAGGAACAGACATAACTACTTTTAATTATTATTATGTAACTAAAATACCAGGGCATACGAGGGCAAAAATAATTATTAAAATAATGATTGTTAATATTAGTTTAGAGTTTGTTAAGACAGCTCTAAATGTAGACTTTTGACTCAATTGAGGTATCCACTTTAATTTTTGTTTAAATCATTATTGTTTTGCCACTGTACAATATAATTTTGCCTTTTCAGTATTTTACGAATTATTATATTCCGATCAAATAATGTTTTCATTTCATTCTTTTTCTTTGACATTGTAGACTTGTCGCACCGTAAGCTTTTCATGGTTACATTTACCTACCGTTCACGATCTTCGATGTACTCGTACCATCGAATAAATTAATTCGTTAGCAATCAAAGAAGGTTCTTTGACTTAATTGTTTGGATTATGTAAATTCTGTGAGTCGTGATTTATCTGTCAGAATTAACACAACGCTACTAAATTAGGTAGGTCTGCCATTAGCCTATTAACAAATTTCTCCGACAATGCATTTGCAGCTCCCGTGTTTATAATCAGCAGTATTTACTAGTTACACAAGATCCACGCCTACTGATATCATACTATTGTTATACGCATGTTTTTAATTACGGATTACTTTATTATGTTAGCTATTGTTGATTGTTCGTTCTTTTATTTCTTACTTTCTCTCTTGGTCAGGTATACACATGGAAAGGAATGATAGAATGTTATTCATTTAATGATCATGTTAAGTTTTGGTATACTATAACTCCTGCCCGCTGTTTTTCTCGCCTATATTATGCTCCATCGTGAAGCTAAAACCCACCCATTGAACTAAGTCCATGCCAAAATTAAGTCGATTAGTTGTATTTTAATAGCGTGAAGGAAAAACATACAAACACATTTTCCAGTTAATAATAGCAGTATAAATTTTCTACTCAATTCTAACCTTACCGTATCCAGCAAACCTGTGCTACATAAAACAGTCTTATGAGGATTAAAATCTATACATCTATACATATGATAAATATAATAAAATACATAAAATTGGAGTGTTTGTAAATTTAATATTTTTACAAAATAATCAATGTGGGGGTGCTAAGGAACAGTTACAGAACACATATCGACAAAAATAGTTATCTGTTTGTCTGTTTGTACGCGCTAATCTCAAGATCTACTGGACGGATTTTATTTTATTCAATAGCTATTAGGTCTGACCAACATATAGTCTCATATTTTTTATCCCGGAAAAATGTACGGTTCCCGCGTGATAAACAAAATTGTACGCAACAAAGTTGCGTTTTTCTACGGTTGAAGTAAAGCGACAGAATAATACGATTTATGTTTTCAAGCCCCTATTGGCTATTACTATCGTTGAATTTCTTTATTATATCGTGGTTTTGATAAATTATGACATTCACATCGATATCTCACGAAACACAACTCACAAATCACAGCATCGAATTACCCACAATCCAAGATACGTATCGTATATCACTGTAAACAAGAACAAATCGTACGTAACCGAATGCAAACTATTGTTTATCTGGGAAAAATATTTAGTTACGCAGTAGAACTATTTAAAGGTCGTGTTGGTCTAATAAACACATACGAACGTGAGATATAATTTTGGTACAGGATGTAAAGGCCGGCAACACACCTGCAACTCCTCTTGCGATGGTTGCTTTCCATAAACCGTTTGCTCATAAACCATATACTTTTGTTGATGTACTACTCGGTGCCCGCAACTTCGTTGCGCAAAAATTTGTATATCACGCGGGAACCGTACACTTTCGGGGATAAAAAGTATCTTATATGTTGCTCAGACCTAATAGCTATTAAACAAAAAAAGATTTATTCAAATCCGTCCAGTAGAGTTCCTGAGATTAGCGCGTGCAAACAGACAAATAGACAACTTTTTTGTCGATATGTGTTCTATTACTGTTCCTTAGTTAAATGTACAGACACTCCAATTTTACTGTTTTATTATATGTATAGAAAAGGAGAGAAAATTCGATTTATTGCTTGTAATACTCTACTCACATGGATATCATAGGAGAAGCTGTACTGTGGGTTAGGGTTGTAGTCCTCCTGGGTCTCCGATACGTCCGGGTCCTTGGTGTAGTGCGCCAGGTTAACCGGCCTCTCTCTCACGCCTTGGTACTGCACCCTGGGAGGTTCCCTCACGAAGTTCAGAGGGCTTCGGAACTCAATCTGCTGGGCCGGTCGCTTCGGGAAGGTGATGATAGGCTTGTTGTACGCGGATAATTCTATACTGTGTGGAGCGTGGTTCGCTGTGAGCTGCCTTATGGCGATGTCTCGCTGAGAATCTGGTAGCTTAGTATCTGGGTCGTTGATGTGGTTGATTAGGGCTTCTTCGAGGTTGTTGATGGTCTTGTAGGCGAGTTGCCGGCCCTTAGCCCCGGGACCGGTGTCGTCGAAGTTGTTCTCGATGGCGAAGTTAAGCTGGGAGCGGGAGGCTGCTGTGGGCTGGTCGAGCAGCGCCTGCTTGTTGAGCGACCGCACTTGCGATAGACATACTGCTAGGACCTGCGTTAAAAAACGATCAGTGGTTTAGGTACAGCCTTATATATAACGTTGATTCCTAACTGCTTTTACTTCAGGACAAAGGATTTTATGCAATCAAAATCTTTTTTATTCAAAATCAGTTCTTAAAGTACACTTTCTGAACGTCGAGAGGTGCCCACCACCGGTTAGGGAACTAACCCGGGGAGAAGGACCGGCGTAAGAAACTCGCACGCGTCCACCTTTTATCAAAAGATGGAAATAATCAATATTATGTCTTAAAACTAATTTAATAAACAGTAATTGTTTTGAATACATGAGTAATTGTAAGTCAATGTAAATATTACAATCTATTGTAACTTATTTATAAAATAAATATAAAAAATAAAAACAACGATATAGAAAATAGATGATATCTATTATATAAAAATAAGTCGGGTTTTTCCTTCCTGGCGATATAACTCCCGAACGCTCGAACCGACTTCCACGGTTCCAAATTTTGCATTCGTTGGAAAGGTCTCGAGATCCATGAGGTTTGTTCAAAAAAAAATCAGGAAAAATTTCAAGAGAAAAAATACTACACGGTCAGAGTCGCGGGCATCAGCTTGTAGATTATAATGATAACAATTTTAGGAAGTAATTTTATTGTTTGTTTCAAAATCAGATACTTTAGTAATAAAAATAAATAAAAAAATATTTATTTTTTATTTATTTTTTTAACTTTACATTAACATTAACATAACGATGAATATAGCGCCATGAGGTGAGATTTCACGAGTAACAAATTTCTCCTTTAACTGGCTCTGACTCACGTAATAGTTAATTTAAATTACATCTTGTTTGTCGCGAAATGTGCGTACGCTAGTTTTACTAGTTGGTTATAATAACACCAATAATAGCCTACAAATCTGATTTTGAATCACACAATCCAAAATAATTGAATGTTATTTAGGATTTTGTACACTGCTGAATTGCTCTGCAATTTATTTAAGCACAATTTTTACAAATTACTAAGTGATCTTTTTAAAGGTCCCCTGACTTAAATGAGTTACTTACTGAGTAAACTTTTAAATTAGTTACGCTTCACCTTCTGAGTATCTAAAAAGTTTTGAATAACTTACTGTTAACTAAAAAATCTTAATATTATACTCAGAGTAAAAGTTTGTTAAATTTTGCATTCCGTGACATATAGCTGTGTAAAAGTATAAATATGTTCTTCACTTCTCGCCTCAGTAACAGGTCAGTGTCAACTGTCAACAAGCTCAGAAGCTCATCTACTTTTTAAATAAATATCCGTTAAATACAGTATAACATAGAGCTAGAACTTCTCTCCGGCATATTATGAGGTAACTATATTTTAACCAAACACAAAATAAATAAACTGACTTACTAGTAACTTCAACATTTTCCTTTGGCACGTTTCACAAAACCAATAAAAAAGTTAAAAAAAAACAAAACCGCGATTTGAATTGAGAACGCAGGCGAGCGACGCGGTTGTCTCGCACGGAGTGCTGAGTGACGCCACAGCAGACCGCTTGCGATAGTTTTTTGCAACCAATTTAATAATTACTTGACACCCCACGGAAGGAAGATGGAAGGAATTTATTACTTTTTAATTAATGTACTTACCACGGTCTAGTGAATCGGATATAGACATAGAATTTTCATACATCGATAAACGTGAACGTGAATTAACTTTCATGGATATAATTGTGCCCACTAATTTAGCTAATATAGCCACTAATAATATAACTGTAGCCGTATTGCAGTGGTTAAATCCATTACCATCATCATTTCATTTTCATTAATGTTTTCCCATGTGTCTTCGTAGAGCTGCTGTAAGAAATTTCTTTAGAAATAAGCAGTCCTTTTTGTCGTCGTTTCTATGTAAATTGTAATGTTTTAAAAGTATCTTGTGTACAGTAAATTGTTAAATAAATAAAAATATGTTTCCATAACATGAATTACTTCAGCCTAAAGCTAATAGTGCTTCTTAGGGTTCCGCATTCAAATAGTTATTTTTTAAAATTATATTTAGGGGCAAACAAACAGACGGATTACCTGATAGAAAGCAACAGTCACCCATGGACATTCGTGACATCCGAAGAGTCGCAAGTTCGTTGCCGGCCTTTACAAGGATGTTGGGCAACCGGTAAACTCACTCACTGAACGAAACACAGGAGCTTTAGTAGACGAAGTCAAATTCCAAGGCGAGAGGAATTAAGTTGTAGAGAACATCAAACTTTTTAACCATCCGTTTCGTTTTCGAGCGTTCGTAGCCTAATGGGTAAGATCTTTGGGACGCGAGAGGGTGCGGGTTCGAACCCCGGTGGATGCGTGTACCAATGAAACATTTTCCGATATCAAGTACATAATACGGACGCTTATTGCCGTGGTAGAGCCATACTTCGGCACGAATGGGCCGGCTCGACCGAAGTGATACCATGGCCTCACAGGAAACTTGCGTAAAACGGCGTTGTGCTGTGTTTCGTTTAGTGAGTGAGTTTACCGGTGGCCCGACTTCTCTTTTCCTCATAAAGGCCGGCGACGCACTTGCGACACTTCGGATGTCACGAGTGTCCATGGGCGACGACAGTTGCTTTCCATCAGGTAACCAGTCTGCTCGCTTGTCCACAGTACCATAAAAAAAATCCAAAATTTCCGCATACCGGTCGTGTCGTGACTCGTGAGTACGGCCCCACGTTAGTTCTGCACAAGCGTGGTTCTCGACCTTCGACAATTAACTGGGCGCCAATTATAATTGGTAACAATAATTATTACTATTACACCTTCCCGCAGGGTCACCGGTGATGATTTCGGCACCACGGAAGGTCAGTTCTGTTTTTTACAATGAATACATAATTCTTAATTACAATTTCTCAATCAGCACAATGTCAGTAGGTCGTTCATATGATTTTACTTAAGCTTAAAAAATAATCTTCTATTAAATAACAATTAAGTCCTAAAATATATTGTATAGTAATTCATAATAAAGTTTTAATAGTAAGGGAAGTTGATGTCATGTTAAAATGCTAGAAATATGTAATAGGAAATCCGTTACCGTTTTTTGTCGTGTTTTTTAATAAATTAGTTATGACATTAGTCTATAATGTAATTGTAATATATATTATAAGGTCACTTGTAAGTTATAAGAATATCGTTTCTATAATGCGCAGTATGTGTATAGAATGTATTTATTCTGATACAGTGAATGCATTCTCCCTTGCGAATGAAAATATACGCAGTAGGTAGCTCGGCAGTTTCACTCATACGTCATTTGTTACCTAGTACCTACTAACAGATAAAAGTGGCAGGTATAAGCGTCCGTAGCGTAATGGGAACCAAAGGTCTCACCTTTGGTTCGCACTCGAGAGGGTGTAGGTACGAACCCCGGTGGAGGCGTGTACCAATGAGACATTTTCCGATCTCAAGTACATAATATGGATGCTTATTGCCGTGGGAGAGCCAAGCTTCGGCACAAATGGCCTGGCTCGACAGGAGTGATACCAAGGCCACTCACAGAAAACTGGCGTAAAACGGTGTTAGGCTGTCTTTTGTTTAGTGAGTGAGTTTACCTGTGGCCCAGCTTTTCTACTCTTACTCCTATTCCCATTTCCTAATTTGTAGCTTTTTGCAAGAAAAATTAGAAAACGAGTTGCTCTTAGTAATATTGCAAATTTTTTAGCCCTGCTGCTGTCCTGGAAAGGTCGCTTTGCAATATAGCATAACTACTTATGCAAAATATTATAAAAAATATATATTTTTGAATGTACTAAAACGAATTATAGATCAATTCCTTTGCAAAATTGCTATTACGACCTCTTTAGTTCCTCTGCAAACCTTTATGACGAGGTCGTATTGTCTCCTAAAAGTTCAGCGGTGTACTTGCAACTCTTCTAATGTGCTTATGAGTGACGATACTTGCTTTAAATCAGGTCACCCGTTTGCTCGTTTTGCGCTTGTTTTATAAGAAAAATGTAAAAGTAAATGACGTTAATATAACACGAAATACCTTAATAACTAACAAAACCTAATTCATTACATAAAAATTCTTCTCACGAGATCTCCGCAACATTTTAATGTGATTATTTCCCAGAGACTTTCGCCCGGATCGGTGAAAAAACCTCGTCCTTCCCCCGGGGCGGGGGCGGGGGCGGAGCCGGGGGAGGAGGGGGCGAAGTCCGATCCATCACCGCCGTTGTCACATGCCATTAGCTAAGGCCTACACGGCGCGGTACCTGAAAGTTGCGCCTGTTATGTAATACGTGTATTGAAACATTATGACTCACTAGTAGGTGTGAATTGTTATCATGCTGCAGAGTGCTGAGCAGCACTGCTGACGCAAAATCAGCTAAATTTATTCAGTTCGTATACATTAATTAAACTACAGCGGCAGGGAAACCACGCGACACGGCACTTACTACACTGGTATTCGCTCTTTAACAAGGTTACAATATTTGTCCCACAGAGCGGAAATGCTTTAAAATATCATACATTTTTTAAACCAAAGTATGGGTTACTGACGAGATAGTGCAGAAACTTAAATGCCGAAGGCGCCTTACTTCATGTTCTCGTCCTAAATTCTTTGCAAATTATAATACATATTACACCGATAAATAAACGGTGAAGGGGTCTGATCGGTAATAACAATGTTTAGCTGTGTTTGTTGTAACTGACTTGAGCGTCAGTTCCGACGACCTTTGTGTGTGGGTGTGTCAATGATATGAGGCCCGCCGCTCAGGGCTGAGAATTAGAACTTGGGTACCTGATTGATGCTAAATACATGGTTTGCAGTAAATAATTGTAATTTTGTACTGTCAATATATTATTAGTTATGAACTACATAGTAAACTAAGTATGCTTATACTTTTCTTTATATACGGTAGGTGTTTACCTAGCTTTTTACTTTAATGATTCCCATCTCTGAGAAGTTAGAACCACACTAGTAGCGCATTTTTTGGTATATTGCGCTTAAGTCACTGTTAAAATGTATGACTTAAAAATAATAATATCTAGTCCGGCCCCGTGGTAAGTACCTGAGGGACTTATGTTGCGGGTACCAGACAATTATACAGACAGAAATATATTTAATACTTTTTATACTATACACCTATTTAAGATTTCTTTATATGATACACATATTTAATTCACACCCAAGACCTAGGAACATTGAAAAACTTTTGCTCCGTCGGCGGGATTCGAACCCGCGACCCCCGGCTTAAGCTACCAACGCACCAACTGAGCCACAGATGTCGTCAAAGGATATTCATACCAATCCATATGGCACACGAGCGAGCCCCAAGGTACTTTTCATTATGACTCATTTCGTCCCATTCTAGCTTCGTTCGGCCCATTCTGAGTTCATTTTGTCCCAATTTGGGCCCACTTTCGCCCCAAGCCGCAGGAAGTAATAGTTCGACTCTGGAAAAACATTTTCTGATACAAATCAACGTCTTTTTGAGAGTTTAGTGATGTGCAGAACGACTTGTCGATATCGATGAAACCCTTTGAAATTAAAACTAAAAAAAAAATATCAACAGCCTAACATATAACCTCCTCGTTTTGGAAGTCGGTTAATGAGAGATTTTTTGTAAGTTCAATGGAAAACCCACTTTAAATTACATAAGGTTTTAAAAAATTCTTGTTATCTTTAAGTGACTTCTGAAATCTCTCCTAATTCAACGATTTCTTTTTTCAATCTTCACACTATTTATTTTAGTTTTTTTAATTTTTAGTTTACCTATAATGATACATATTAATAATAAAATATTTATTCAATAAAACTTAAAGAAGGCTATCTTCACACTTTAGAAAGTCTTCACAATTTATCAGGGGTATTAATACTAAATAAAAAAAAATTAAGTCGGGTTTTCCTTCCTGACGCTATAACGCACCAACCGATTTCGATGGTTTTGCATTCGTTGGGAAGGTTTTGATATCCGTGAGGCTTACAGCAAAGGAAATTCAGTGAAGTTTTCAAGAGAAAAGCAGGAAAACAGGAAATAAACATTTTTCACATACAGCGCCATCGCTTATACATATGCACTACAACCAGTGAGTGAATATTATTTTGGAATTCCACGCGTGCGAAGCCATTTTTACTATTTTTTCTTCGAATCTTAACGCACATAAAAATGAATTATCCCGCTTTTAAGAACACTTAATTACTGCTCGGCTCCTATTGGTTGTAGCGTGATTTTATATAGCCTATAGCCTACCTCGATAAATGGACTAACCAACACAAAAATATTTTTTCAATCTCGCCCAATAGTTCCGGAGATTAGCGCGTTTAGACGCACGCTAAACGAACTCTTCAGTTTTATATTAATACTAGCTTTTTCCCGCGGCTTCGCTCGCATTAAGAAGTATTTTCAAACAAACTTTCAACCCCTATTTAAACCTCTAAAATTTCTTAAAACGCTTAAAGATGTTTTCATTTATTTTGAATCAGCAGCTCAGAAACAAAATTTCAGGTCTTTGACTTAAGAATTGATGAACTTTCGTAGAAAAATGTATAGAAACTTTAACCCCCTTTTAACTCTCTTAGGGTTAGAATTAAAAAAAAAGCTCAAACACGTATTCATTTAATTTGAAATCAGTAGCTCAGAAATGCAAATGACGAACTTTCACACCAACTTTCAACCCCTATTTCACCCCCTTAGGGGTAGAATTTATTAAAATTCCTTTCTTAGCGGGTGTCTACTCAATAAAACAATTCCACTCACCAAATTTCACGGCTGTAGCTTTAACGGTTTTTGCTCGGCAAACATGAGTCAGTCAGGACTTGTTATTTTATATTTATATATAAATATATATATCCAAAGCATCATACAATTGAATACAATAAACATTGTCAGTAAATCTGCGAGTACTATTGTGATAAACTAATTAAAATGTTGTTTGATTATTACTAATTAGCTTTCGATACATCGTGTTGGAATTAATTAAGTGGCAACAAATAATAATTTAATTTATCTACGCAAATATAATTCCGATGCGATTAAAGTTATTATGATTTTGACCCACGTTGAAGCGAGTGGGGGGAGGGGAGGAGGGGTTTGTATGATATCTGTTCTGCCGTCCTCAAGCTTAAATTTCGTTAACCAACATCTGGTCGTTTTTGACATTTTGATGTCATCATAATCAGAAGAAAAAGCTCTATCGACGTGTATTACCAACTTTTATAGTCATCGAGTTATAATATAAAATTAATATTGCCGTTATGAAGTAAGCCCTTAGAAAAACTGCGGCGTTTTTTGCTCATAGCTCAAAAATTAATTTTTGTACATAGCGGCATTTTAGCTTGAGGACAGTAGTGTTGCCTGCGACTACGTACGTGGTAAATGAGAATTACTAATAACTTTTCAAATAAAATTTGATGCTTATACAACTAATCACACAGCTATAGCTGTACTGCCATCCTCAAGCTGAAATGGCCCCGCCAGTTTTCTGTGAGGCCGTGGTATCACTCCGTTCTAGCCGGTCCATGGCACTTAATCCACGGCAATGAGCATCCGTATTATGTACTTGATATCGGAAAATGTCTCATTGGTACACGCCTCCACAGGGGTTCGAACCTGCACCCTCTCGAGTGCGAACTAAAGGTCTCACCCACTAGACTACGGACACTCTCATGCTTGGAGTGACAAGGTTTTAGGAAATCTATTATCTCCTTAAATACTTTTAGGGGTTAAATTTCACAAAGTCCCGTGTTAGTGTCCTGAAATTAAAAGATTTCTCTATCTATTTATTTATTTATTTATTTATTCTTTATTTGCTTATAGAAATACATACATTAGAGAAAGAAAATCTATGTTCTAAAAAGAACCAGCGTGCAAAATTTAAAATCCCTAGCGCCCGTAGTTTTTGAGATTTCGTAATAAGTAAGTGATCTTTCTATCCTAGATAATCCTACTGTCGATTTTCAACAAAATTCGTCCCGCACTTTTCGGCGTGTCTGACAGATAGACTAACAAACATTTATACGTATCGATATCAGCAACTCCCTTCCCTATTATTTGATTTGTCCGTATAATAAACTTCATCGCACCAAAAACATTCTGTAAAAAACGGGCCAAGTCTCGATTGAGCTGCTTATTTAAAAAAAAAAAATTTTTGAAATCTAGACAAAGGCGTGCCAGGTTGAAGGTTCCTTATTGGCATTTATTTATTATTATAATTATATATATGACTAGCCTTTGAGCATTCTTTATATCGCCGCTGCGAGTGCCAAGTTCCATATGTGATTTTGGTCAGGTTGTGTCAGGAAACAACAAAAAACATGTTATTGGGTTGGAAATAAAAAAAAAAACAAAAATGATTTTATCTCGAATGTGCGGAACGAAACTGAGATTCGCTAAAAATATTAGCGAAAAAATAAAAAATCAAAAAAAACCACATACGGAATTTGGCACTCGCAGCGACGATATGTAAATTATCCCGTTTTAAAACATTTTTTGATGTTATATAGCCTATAGCCTTCCTCGATAAATGGACCAACCAACAAAAAAAGATTTTTTCAATTCCGGCCAGTAGTTTCTGAGATTAGCGCAAACAAACAAAAAAACTTATCAGCTTGATATTATCGTAAGAATAAGAAACATTTATTTTGCACATCACACAACACAATATGGACAAAAAATGTCACGTGAAAAAAATACGAAATTCTTAATATTATATTGTGTGATACCAAAAATGGTCTTCAGCTCAGTATTACCAGCGATCTGCTGCGCTGATTTTCTGCTGAGACAAAGACGTGTAACATCACAACTGTTATCAGACATATAATATATCGATATCACCGAGTCCTCTCTCTATCAGGTGGATTTTATACGAATCAGCAGATCTACAAATCGCCCCTATATATATAATCCCTAATTCAGACCCATAATGTCCCATCGTACGTAGAATACTAAATGAAAACCTTGTTAGTACATAGGCAATATAAATGGTTACCATATCTCAGGGTTTGTCCTGCCTGATGGTTACCCTATTATTTTTTCGTGGGCAAACGAGCAGACGGGTTACCTGATGAAAAGCAACTGCCCATGGACACTCGTGATATCAGAGGAGTCGCAAGTGCGTTGCCAGCGAATGAGCGAATAGGGAATAGCGATAGGGGGATTGGGGAAGTTGGGCCGCCGGTAAACTCACTCACTGAACGGAACACAGCACAACGCCGTTTCAAGGTAGTTTTCTGTGAGGGCGTGGTGTCACCCCGGTCGATCGAGCTCATTCGTACCAAAGCATGGCTCTCCCACGGCAATGAGCATTCGTATTATGAACTTGAGATCGGAACATGTCTCACGCCTCCACCGGGGTTTGAACCTGCACCCTTACGACTGCGAACGCTCTGAAACGATTTTAAAATTGACAAAAAATACAGTCCATTTTAAAGCCATTAGCCGACTATGAATCAATTTCTTCGATTGTATGTTTCCAGAGTCTCTATTAACAGGAGTTCTACACGGCGGGAACAAACATCACGCAAAGGTCGTCACGCCCATCGAGTATAGCTATTTTCAATCGTTCGCCACGAACCGAGGGTGCAATTTGGAGTGCATCAAGGTCGTGTTTGACAGTTTGTGAAACACGACCATTTACAACATTAATATCTAAAATGCACCTTCGGTTCATCCCGTAAGATTGAAAATGCATTGCATCATCACCTTTGCGTGACGTTTGTTCACGCCGTGTAGAACGCCCTTAAAATGTATGGAAAAACTCATGACCTCGGAGCGCACAAATCATAACAATTATTTTTCGCTTTCAGCGCTGCTGCTTTCACGTGAACTACATACACACTACAGTTTGTACTACATACTCAAAAAACATAACCCTTCTTTTTGGGATATCGGATAAGGTCAGTTTATAACAGTTGACAGCGAAATCGCTACTAACAAGTCATCAATCCTTATATCTGTCCTTATACAGAGACATATAGAGAAACACAGAGATGATTGTCTTCCGCAAAATAATCTTTATGTCTTTGGCGTAGAGTTCAAAATGCAGGAAAGGTTTATGTTGATTTGACAGGCGAAATATAGTTTCAATGTCCTTAGTGGATTTATTGATAACTCTGTTTCGTTTGTTTTTTATGTCGTCAGGGCAAACGAGCATAGCAACCTCATGGTAAGAAACTACCGTCGCCTATAGACTCTAGCAGTACAGAAGAGTTGTGGGTGCGTTGCCTAAGAAATACTCCCTTTTCGATGATTATTTTGTTTATCTATAGTAATAATATAAAGCTGAAGAGTTTGTTTGAACGCACTGATCTCCGGAACTGCTGGCCGGAATAGGGAATATGCGTGTGAAACAAAATTTATTGAATGCAAATTATTACGATAGTGGGTTAAAAGATATACAGAATGACAAAAAATC
>JAOTAV010094230.1:0-10971 GCA_026546445.1 Cyclargus thomasi | reverse complement strand
CACGCTAATTTTGTATGGGATCCGCTACTCTAGGTATAATTCCTCTATTGTACAAGTAACTAAAACTAAAATTACACGCGAACTTATTATAACTGCGAGCGAATTTATTTTAATTAAACAAACATACACACCTATTCTAGTTTTTTAAGCTGATGTTTATAATAAAAGATAATATATTCATCTTAAACATTTGGTGTTGTTAAAAATTATTATAAATAATATATAAGAAGAGAATGCGATCGAGCACAGTGTCAACGTCATAATTGTTCAATTCGAGAAAAGTGGCGCGGTTGGAATTTGAACTTAATAGTAACGTAGCATGATTGATATTAACTTTAGCAGATTTTTGGAGAAAGTCTTCTGTACTAGTACTATTATTTATTCTGTGGCCGTATGGAGTCGTTCAAAGCAGTCTTACCATTACATACCTGGAGATAGCTAATGTAATGGAGTTAGAGCTGCCAAATTCATTCATGTATTCAATTACCACTGGCATTATTTTCCATGGCAACTTTAACATATGCAAGCAGGATCCACGCCTGAATTAAAGTGCCATAATACTATTGCAAGTCTGCATAAAAGAATTTTAAATGAAAGTCACAAATTTTTCATAATAATGAATGGATTGCTGCTATATAGTATTGGCAATCCTTTATAATGTCGTTCTAGTATGAATTTGACTTTTCCAATGAAACAAAAACTTTCAATGACTCATAATAATGTTAATATTATAGACATGTTTATTATATTTTATGACATAATTTGTATTCTTGCATTCTAATGGTTTTAAAGCACATGGCATGACGGTTAGATATAAAGCGAAATGTCTTACCTTAGGAATATTGACACGTGACCAGAACAGCTCGAGGTGTTCTCGCATCTTGGCGGGCTTGTACTTAGAGTAAAGTATGGCGAGTTCGGTGAACATGCCCATGTGTGCGCGCTCCAGCCCCAGGGCCGCCTCCAACAGGCTGATCAGCTCGTCGAAGTGTCCGCGGTCCTGGAATAATAGATACATTAGTACTTGTATAGTCAATAAAAAGTGGTCTTAGACACTAGTCGTATTTAATATTTTATATTAAAGTGATCCTCTTTAATCAATTTTGTCTGAAGTATCACTGTTAATAATATTGTATCCTTATAAATACTTCCCTACACCTATTTCCCTATCCCTATTCCAATTTTTAGCCAATTCCATCATCAAAAGACCTCCAACGCACTTGCAACGTTAGTTGTAAGTTCCATAGGCGACGACAGTAGCTTTCCGACAGGTGATCCGTTTGCTCGCTTGCTTTAAATCTCATTAAAAAAACTGTGTATGTAAAACCTGGTAGTAGTTAATGAGGTCCTCCAACTCGTCGGCGTGTACGACAATGTGTAGGCCGCACATCTGGGCGAGGCGGAACTCGCCCGCGTCGACGCACGCGAAGCACACCTCCTTCCAAGTGCGGGTCGAGTTGGCTTTGCGGGCGCTGTCTACCGCACCTGTTTATATTTCAAATTGTCATTATATCTGCTGGCTTAGCGAAATTCTGCTTTCTACAACAGGATAGACAAAGTGGCAGCTTGACAAAAGAAGTCAGTCAGTTTATCCCAATAGAAAACTGTCAGTATGTTCTTTAGCTAGATACAAGTATGGTATGCAAGACCTGTGTATACAGAAATTTGTACAACAAGTCGACCTACCATTACCAGCATATTTCTCGTACAAATCTATATTAATAATATAAATCTAAAGTGTTTGTTTTTTTGATAGCGCTAATCTCAGAAACTACTGGCCGGAATTAAAAATTATTTTTGTGTTGGTGAGTCCATTTATTGAGGAAGGCTCGGATCGGCTCGGCCAAGTAGTAATCAAAACAAGTTTAAAAAACGCGACAAGTTTCATACGGACGTTGTCACGGGCGAAAGCTAGTCCAAATATGAAATAATAGAACCCAGCAAAGCAAACTTTTCAAAACACTTTTCGCTAGTAGTACGACGTTTAGAAAACATTTTCTAAAAATTAAGAAAATATACCTTGGAACTCTTTAAGGTGCACCAGCGTGATTGCAAGTCGTGCGAAGTTGCTGACATTGTTGTAGAGCAACTTGGCAGCGTCGTACATCTTGTCGTCGAAGCATCTGTCTCCTATTTTCTGTATGTCGGCGTGGTTGGGTCCCGACACGAACTCCTCGAGGTCAGCGAGTCGGCCGGTGCGAGCGTACGCGTATATGAGCTCCGACTCGATGTAAGATTCGCGCGCCTTCTTTCGCGCCATCTGTGATTCGGATTGTATTAGCAAATATGCATAAAATAATTTATTTGTAAATAAATTCTTTGTCTCGGAATATGCCAAAAGTCTAGTAAATACAATCATTGATACGATTCTGTACGTTGAGATCACTGCTAGAGGGATTGTAATTGTTTAATTCATCACTATGAATTCAACAATCACCATCTCTCTGCCGCAAGAGTTTTACAAAAAGAAAATATACCGCAGAAAGAATCAAAACCTTTTCTAACTTTGTCTTTTAAAAGCACTTCCACAACATTCACCAAAGACATCTGCGACAATAACAATGGAAGCCGACATACCTGTAGATAACGAACGAGGTCCTCCCAAGACTGCTCCTTGGACGCGGTGGCGACAACGTCCATATACGCGGACGGGTCGTCGGCTTTAATGTAGGAGTCAATGGCCTCCTTCACAAGCCCCTGTTGTAGCTGCGCTTTGGCCAACTGAGACCAGACGCCCGGCTCGTTGCATCGCTCGGCGAACTCGTATGCGCGCTTTAGGTCTTTCACTTGCTCGATCAATACCTGGAGAAGCAAATATTTAATTTAGTAAGGATTATTTTGAATTTATTTTTGAATGAAATAATAATGTAATGCAAGTTCCTTATGCTGGGAATTAACTTAAATTTAAAGGTTAAAGTTAAAAGCAGACAGCTATAATGTAAATCATGTTACATTTGGAATAGCGACGAAATTATAATTTTTCGTCGTTCGTAAGTGCTCTCTCAAAGTTAGCTGACCAGGACAATTTAAGAGAGAAGTATCCTGACTAGAAAATCTATCCTCGTGTATCCCGGGCATTAATGTCAGTAAGGACTCACTTGTATAGCGGAAGTGTTGACGTCGAACTTCTTGAATATGGCGAAGGCCTCCTCGTATAGTTCGTTGTTGATGGCTATGTTGGCGATGTCGGGGGCGTCGTAATTGTCCAACCGGTTGATGTACTCCATCACGCGCGTGCGATCCGCCTTGATCGCTGTGAAATATCGTCATTAGAATGCAATCGTTAACGAAAGAGCCAACTTTTCAAAAATATTGACAAAGGATAACAAACTATTTAAGATATAAAAAAGGCTAGTTAACAATTTTTTATCCTTTTGGTTAATTTGTTTAACATGAAACAAGCGGCTGCTACAAGACAAAGCCATCTTACCTGTGAGTATGAGTAAGTTCTGGAGGTTCCTGTGGTCGGAGAAGACGGAGTTGTCCAGAACGATCTTCTCCAGTAGCTCTATCAGCTCGTTGGGCAGGTCTGCCGTCATAAACGCCTTTACTGTCACCGATATGTCTTCGGGGTCTTGCGTCTCCGAAAGAGCGGTTTGGACGACCTGAGATAGAATATTGATTAAGCTTGTTGGCGAAAAAAATCTTATAGTAAGACGCAAATGTGGACGCGAAGCTGCGGGCTATCGCGAATTTCTGGCATATAAAAAGTAACAGAAAAGTGTAGTGGACATTGAATGTGTTATACACTGCATGAAGCCTATATGTCTTTATTATCCTTGTGGCTATAGGTTTCAATATTTTATTTAAATTTCTTCAACTTTAGTCGACATTGCAGACGCGTGCCGCGTAGTTCTGATTACCACAAAGGCTGCTTACCTTTTTTTTATTTAATTATTCGTAACTCGCTTTGACATAAATATTATGTGAGCAAAAAAAATTGCTGTGCGCGTGAGACAAGAAATAGGAAATTGGTCGAGTTTCTACATAACAAGTTTACCTGGTCGATCAGCTGCCTCTTGTACGGGTTTTCCTCAGATAGCACCTCCAGCCATAGGTCTTGGTCTCGGCGACGGACTAGGTACCGCGCCTGCGTCTTGAACAACGAGTTGTCGTTGCACACGGCGATCAGCTCGCGGTCACACTGCCCACGCTCGTAAGCCACGCACGCGAGGTGCGGGTCGCGCTTCTCGCAGTAGCGGCCCACCACACGCGAGTCGTACCTGAAACATATCATAATATCTCAATATACAGTAGGCAGACTACAAAGTACTGACAAATCGGTGTAAACACATACCATTGGTTCTCCTTAAGGAATCTCTCGGGATTGTTGTTGGAATCGATGTAGATCTTAGCGAGAGCATTGTGTGTAGCCGGCTCATTGCAACCTTCGTGGACTCTAGTCTCGAGCCATGGCAAGAGCAGCTTCAGCCTTCAGAAAAAAGCAAATGAAGAGTTAACAATAGTAATGTTATTTGCACCGACAAACGCCTCACGATACCTCATGTCACGCTCGCTACAATATTACCATAAATTTCTCGAAACTCGCTCTCAGAGCATACATTGTATAATTTAAGTCTTTTTGTAATGATACAATTACATTTATTATTCAAAATCAAAACGCACCTGTTTCAAGAAAGTAATATCAATTACCTATTTCTCTTTTCGACCTCAGCTACTAGTTCGTCAGTGGAGAACTGTCCTCGCACTACCAAGATCAGGTTCTTGATTATATCTTCTGCACAGTCCACATCAAGTAGCCCACCAATTACAACTGGTAAGCGTGATGGGTTTACCTGTAATAAACAAACGATTAAACAAAGAAGGAATAAGAATATGAGCGATAGAAAATAGATATGGGCTTTCCATAAAAACGAATCTATTTATCAATGTCTGGCATTCCGTCAATGAATTAAGGGCCCTTAAACTAGCCTTAGTTTGAATTTCGTGTAAAAAGAGCCAATTTATTAGAGGCATATTAGATGACTTCACTTTCATAAATAATATATGTATACAAAGAAAGAGAGAAAGATCAAAATAATCTTAATTAAACTTTTGCAATCTGGTATACTTTTAAATGAAATCAGTTATCTTTAAATAAAAAGTGTTTTCTTTTCGCTTTGCCCAGCAGTAGGTTGCTAATAATATAGTATACAACAATATTTACCTTCTGCACATAGATCTCAATGTATTTCTGAAGGCTGTTCCTGTACAGGTACAGTACAAGATCGTGTACGAAGTCGAATCTATCGCACACGATGATCAACGGCAGCTGATCGGGCAGCTTGGCTTCCTTCAAGAAGTTCTTAACACGCTCAGCGTTGTAGCAGTTCGACTCGCGACAGATTCTCTCCACCTCCTTAATCTGACCAGTCTTGCAAGCGGCCTACAAAGAAAACAAGATATGTCATTTAATAAAATGTTTATAAAGCTTTAAAAGACCAAATTAAAAACTTTATGCATGCTTAAAATGCACATCTTTACAGCTTATGTCTTCAAGATATTGTAGCCTCAAAGCTAAAAGGCTTTTTAAAGGTTAAGTCTTAAACTTGCTCACCTGAATGTACTTGAAATGAACTTCTGGATCCTGGCTGAAGTTGACAATCGAGCCGAGGAAATAGAACAGACCCTCGTAAGTCTTGAAGCTCTCGAACAACTCAATGAGAGCCTTGGTCGTCAGCTGCTCGTGATATTTAGTCGCGATCTGCACGCAGATTTGCAAGTTCTGGCGAATGTTCGCCGTCAGCATGGCCTTCAAACATTCCAAGGAGTCCTCTACGGAGAGAGTTCCAAAGTAGCTAACTAGCCAGTCAGCTGATAAAAGATGAGTATGTACCTGTAAAGGAGAAAAATGTACTTGCTCGATTCCTAAATTCTAAAACTTTTATGAAAGAAAATGTTTTCTTGTTAGTAATCTGAATACATTAAAAGATTCTATTTGGTCCTTCGAGCCGGAGCTCCTTGGTCCTTTAAGCCGGATTAGAGAAAAAATTCAGACTACATCACTCACCACAGCACGCTTAATGTCGTACAAATCGGTGTAGTGCTCTAAAGCGCGCTGAAGCAGTCCAGCCTTCTCGCATAGCTGAGCGACGTGCGCGCGGTCGTAGTGAGTAAACATGCCGTTGCCGAGGATGGCGTCGGCCACCTGTGGCGCCGACATCAGGTTCATTTCCAACAGCCTACGAAATAAGAGTAATCGTCAGAATTAGTTGAGTTTAAAAAAAAAATGTCGAAAGTATAAAAAAGTTGTTGATGGCTTAATAAAGGCATTACTAGTTTGTATGTTACATTGTTGAGATATGTTTACTGTAGTTTCACATTACTTTAAAATACCAATCACAAAGTTACAAATTCTCTCTAGAAGGCCATCAAAGACATAACTTTTAACAAGCAACAGTTTCTTACCTAGTCTGTAACGGTCCTTCCTCGGGTCTGTTGTTCTTGAGCGCATCTAGCAGGAACGCGGTACATTGCTGCACCATATTCTGTTCCATAAAAACATCCACTATCTGTTGGATGTCTGCTAGAGGTGGATCTTCAGCGACCAGCATTCCAGCAAATCCGGCACCTTGCTCGGGGTTAGTGCGCATCACGGAACGCAGTAAATAGATGTAGTCTGGTGTGTAGCCAACCTATAAGAAAGTATAAAATATTAGTATTACTTAAAATATTTAGATAATCCAATTGTCCTCCTAACAAGAGTGTAAGAAGAAGATAACAAGCATTTTTTACAACATTGAAATATTTACTTTTTTTTCTTTCATAATAATTTTAACTTCTTTTGTAACTTTGTCTACTTCTTCATCTAGCTAATGTAAGTTGTTTGATTTTAAGTTATATTCCTACCAATCTAGGACTAAAATAATATCTCTTTCGAAATCCGAGTCTCAATCTATGTTTCAAATAACATAGATTTATTTAATCGAAAATTATGCGCAAAACAACAAAATCTGCGTGACACATAATTTTATTTTACATTTACCTTCTTAGCGTACAGTACGATTTTCTGGAACTGTCCAGTTTCGGCAAAGCACTGTATGACCTTGCTGGCGACGTTGGCTCGCAGGTACACTGACAGCGCCAATGTGGGGTCCACCTGCTTCACCAGGTCACCCAGCTCCTCGGAGCACTCGAGTTTCTCTTCTTTGAGCCACTTCTCTAGGAGTTGCTTGCGACCTAATACAGACACAAATTTAATAGAAACCATATATTTCTAAAAAAATAGTACTGTGTTTGTTTATTTATTTGTCCTTCCTTTACGAAGCAACCAATCAACTCGATTTTTAGCATCGGCTTAGTTGAAAAGATGGAGAGTAGCTTGTATGCTTTTAGTGCTTAAATAATATTGTGACCTAATGTAAAAATAAAAAGAGGAATATCAATCGGGCATTACCTTGTAGCAGCACTGGGCGGCAAAGCTCGAGCGACTCGAACTTATTAAGCTGGGCCTGGTCCAGCAATATGCCGAAGTACTGGAGCAGGGGCGAAGTCTGCCCCGGCTGGGTCGGCACCTGCTGGAAACGTTGGATCGTTTGCGGCGTGCGAAGAATACCGCGCGGCGCCATCGCTGCAACCTGAAGTAAAATAGTATTGGTTATTGTTGTAAGTATATTGAGTAGATAGTACTGTGTATTGAATGTAATGAAATAAATTATACATAGCATTAAAAACTGATTCTACTTGTGAGGATGTATGGATCCCTTGTGTAGAAGGCTGTGAAAGTAGCTGCGCTAATAAACTTTTTTATGATATTTAGGGGGCAAACGAGTAGACGGGTTACCTGATGGATAGCAACAGCCGTCATTAATGACAATTGTGACATCCGAAGAGTCACTAGTGCGTTGCCAGCCTTTTTATGAGGTAATAGGGAATGGGAATAGGGATAAGGGAGTGGTAAAGTTGGACCACACTTCACGCAACGTTTCACGCCAGATTTCAGTGAGGCCCTGGTATCACTTCGGTCGAGCCGGCCCATTCGTGCCGAAACATGGCTGTCCCACGGCAATGAGCATCCGTATTTATATAATACGGATGTTCATTAAGATCGGAAAATGTCTCATTGGTTGTTGGTACACCCCTCAAACCCGGGTGGGGTTTGAACCTGCACTCTTTTGAGTGCAGGCTAAAGGTCTTACCCACTAGGCGACGGATGCTTTTATTCTGAATCTTTAAAAACTTTTTGCATACTATTACATTTACAGCGAACACTATAATAGAGTTCGCTGATAAGGACACATTTACACTCCAACTAGGTATATTTAGTTTTGTTACAACATGTATATGTTTTGGGAATTGTTAAAAATATGACACATTTCTGATATAATAAATGCGAAAGTCGGCGCAACGATATTGCGTCTAGCGGGCAACATCTAGTCAACTTGTGTTATGTGCATGACTTGAAACAAATTAAGAATCAATATATTGCATTATGAATTATTTCAAAATATTATGTTTTTAAGAAAAAAACACTTATTTCCTCTAAGGCAACCAAGGTTAAAAAATTATAATTAAATTGCAACATACCTTAGCAGCTTCAGCATATTGTCCGTTGGTGAAGAGCATGTTGAACTTCCTCACAAATAGCTCCTCAGCTCCGGCCAAGTTGTTTCTCACGGCTAGACGTAGAGCCAGTTCTGGGTTCTGTAGCACCGTGTTGATGTACGGCACGATGGATTCTTCTTCCACAGTCACGGAGAGAACTTGTCCCTTGCGGTTCACACCTGAGGATATGAGTCTTTAATGTGATATTGTTCTACAAAAGTTAGAGATAGTTATCCATAAAAGAATATAACCATCAACTCTTAATCGTTCCTTTTATAAAAATCGGCCAAGTGCGAGTTGGACTCGAGCACGAAGGGTTTCCTACCATAAAAGAGCAAACATAGGTAAAAATTGTGTTTTTTGTATGAGAGCCCACTCTAATTATTAATTTTGTTGCAAGTTTATTACTGAAGAATTTTGTGAAAAATTCAAGTACTGCTTATTGTCATTATTGGTATCGAGCAAGAAAATCATGCTTGTTGTATGAGAACCCCTCTCATTTATTCAATTTATTTTGGTTTTAGTATTTGTTGTTATAGCGGCAACACCAATTCATAATCTGTAAAATTTTCAGTTGTCTAGCTATTAGCATTCTTGAGTTACAGCCTGGAGCCAGACAGACATCGAATTCTTAGTAATAGGGTCCCCTATGCTAATTTAAAACGAGCAAACTGAATTAAATCATTGCCGGCAACAAATAAAATACGAATCTTACCAATAATACCACCAATGGCCTCATGTGGTGCAGTCACAAAGATGGTGTCGGAGGAGATGCGGTTCATGTATATGCAGGTGCCCGTCTCGATGTCGTACATGTGAATGTACCCGTACTTTGTGATGAGGTAGATCACGTCGTACTTGGGTGACACCTGAGAATATACTTTATTATAGCGCACAATCAATTACGTTGTCAAATTTAAAATGTATGTAAAAATATTTATCAGGAAAGTACACAAATGCAGCCTTATTATTAAGTATAATTTTTTTTTCAATAAGAAAGTAGATTACTGGAGGCGGGTTTTAAATTACGCAAGAATAAAGGCCTCCACTGCGTTATGCGTGTGAACGCGACAGGTGGCCACGTGGCATCTTGCTTCATATATTTTGTCGTTCACCCGCGCGACGTACGACCCGCCTCATACAGCATGTGACAATCGGTCGCGGGCACACGTTTTACGCGGCAGAGTACCTTCCTCTGTCAAAAAATATGTTCCACGAGGCTTGACAAAATGTGTTCAACATTGTACAAACATTTTCAATAAACAAACATTTACAATACAATTTCAACATAATGACTTTCAGCAGTATCGGGTTAACATTAGATGACGGTTCAAAAGGAACGATTAATCACCTGCATGGCCACCGGGAAGTCGTTCTGAGCTTCAGCAGGGAAGAACACATCCACAGCCTTCTTGGGGAAAGGCTGATTGCCCGCTGGCGTCTGGCCCACCTCTACAATTAAAGTACCGAATAACTTTTATTGAATCCTTTCATATTTAGCCCTAATCACAAAATAAGCATAAATTACAACAAGGATACTCAATGAACATCAGAATGTCTTTAAAAACGCTAATTAAAAAATATATTATATCCAATTAAGGTCATACAAATTACAGAGATTTTATAAATTATGAGGGAATTTAACAAATTAAGTAGAAAAAAAATACAAATTGATGAAATTTCTTGAACCCAACCAGTCACTTTACGCTGGATAATCATGGGTTACGCATAGATAATCATGGGTTAGCGTGCAACAATCCTTAGGCAGGTAGGCAAGAATACAAAATGTACAATTATTAGGGCCTGTTTCACCACTTCCTGATAAGTGCTATATAGGCTGTCAACAATATATCTGACCGACGAAGAATGGAGAAACCGTCAAATAAGTTGCGGATAGCTTATATAATTAGGACAAGGTGGTGCAACATATATTTATATTTTTTTAAATTTAAAATCGTCAACAAACCGATAATATGCAGTTTCCCTCCCTGCGCGGTGCGGACGGCGAAACAGAACAGAGTGGAGGGCTCAGCGTTGCCCTCCGCCTTGAAGGTGGCGAACGACGCCGCGTGACCCTCTATGGGCTGGGAACACTTGCGCTCTACGGAATAGAGCTGCATAGCTCCCACCACGCGGTTCTGCTGGGCGGATATACCTGTAATAATCTTATATTATAATATATATAAAATAACAAGTCCCGACTGACTGACTGATTCGTATTCGCCGAGCAAAAACCGTTAAAGCTACAGCCATGAAATTTGGTGAGTAGGATTGTTTTACTGGGTAGACGCCCGCTAAGAAAGGAATTTTAAAAATTCTACTCTTAAGTGGGTGAAATAGGGGTTAACATTTTGTATGAAAGTTCGTCATTTGTTCAGTTAAAGACATGAAATTTTATTTCTGAGCTACTGATTCAAAATAAATGGA
>JAOTAV010094229.1:0-10974 GCA_026546445.1 Cyclargus thomasi | reverse complement strand
TATAATATTGGTCTATGTATTAAGATAATATGTATATGATTAAATTTAAATTAGGTATTAATAATTAGTAATTATTATTACGGTTTAAACTCGTAAAGGCAGAAATTGCGGTACAAAAAAAAGTTGATTCACCCACCTACAAATGTTTTCGGATATTCCAGGTCAATTCGCAAGTTAGTTTTAAGTAGTTAAACATAATCTAGAGATTCTGATACAACATTTGTAATGAAAAACACCTTTAACCATTCCAAACTCAACGTGAAAAAAAGTAAAGATCAGAAAGTTCGCAAAAACAATAACGCTAAGTACCTAACTCTGTAACAATGTAAAATTGTAATAAGCTGCAGGAAAAATCAACACTCGGTGTCACTTGAAACTATTTTTGTCAAATTAAATTCGTAATTTGGTGCCCTAGAAATTGGATGGTGCCTGACCTCCTTTGTACTGTGGGTCTGCTTAACGTGGAGTTGCCAGTGCACAAAGCGAACGCTCGACCTTTGACTAACTACTAGACCGATTTTTTCTTACCCATGTTTAAATTTTAAATTTGACTCTCTTGAGTGTAGAACCTCCAAAAACTAATTCGTGTACAGATGCAGAGTATACGTGTATCAAAACAAAAATACTACAGGGTGTGTCTTAACCATAGTCCCAGTGCGAATAGCAGCACTTAAAAAGTTTTTTTAATTTTTCATGAATAAAATATGCGATCATGCTAATTATGAAAAGAAACTTTTATTGTTGTCTGCCATTTTTACAGTAAGTTCCACACAAAAGACACACACAAATTAAGTATTATAACTTTGTTTTAACTTTATTTTGATATACCATTTATATTTTTACGTCCAAAAGAAATAATAAAAATCCTCGATCCGTCGAAAATAAAGTTATGTTAGAAAATATTACACGTAACGAGATATCATATTACATGTAAAATGAAATAGGGAAAAGGATAATATCGGATGTATCTAAGAGAGAAACGTATTGGAAAGACATCGACAACTTTAATATTAGATTCGTAAAACAAATATCGGATATCGAAAATCGGAGCTAAATTGAAATCACACAAACTACGCCCCAGACCGGCCCCAGCAGAACAAAACTTGGTGTTTGCACAACTGAACACCCGAAGTCAGATAAGATGGGATTACAAAATTCCCGAAGTTCAATAAAAGCGCTAGTTCGACTCGAATTAAAAGGAAGTGAAATCTAATTGTGTGCTTATAAAGACAAATGGATGTTTATGTTGAAGTTTCCATCAATTCCTATTAACTGCTAATTACGTAACTTACATCATTTCTATTTAAAGAATATCGATTATGATTTGTTTTGATATTAGAAATTAGTTGTACCCGCAGCTTGCTCGCTTTAATGAAAATGAAATCGCACGTGATAATTTTATCAGAATTAAAATATTCTATCATAATGCATGCAAGTTAATACCGTATTTTGTATACCAAAATCATTTTTTATTAAATAATGTATACTTAAATCAGTCCCGTACTATAATATTATACAAGCTAAATATCCAGAGACAAAAAACCCGACTGTATAAATCATTGCAATTTAAACATTAAGCTATTTATATTTCCAAGAAAACAAATTTTTCGAACCTCGAAATTATTAACTTCAAAATCCGTCATCTTGATTTTTAATTTTTTTGATGTACTCAGTGTCACTTGCGCTATCAATACGAAATCGTTACCTCATACGTTGAAATCTATCTAGCCGTTTAGGCTGCTTAGCGAGCCAAACAATTATACATACATAATATATGTACATAGATACATACTCTCGAAAAACGTAACCCTCCTTTTGACGCAATCGAGTAATAACGTACAGCAAAGTCACTTACCGATAAGGTCGCGACTCTCAGTGTAGGTACGGAAGTATAATAAATTGGGAAAAACTTTTGGGATTTTGTGGATTTTAAATGTAAAGTTATTGTTTTGAACTTGACCTAAAATATTTTGACTTAAACTTTACTTCTGCCACATGTTAAAGAGCTTTTAATCTATAATGTAACGGATTTTTGTTCTTCTCCCTATTATAGTTTGCTTTGTAATTAAACAAGCATGAAAAAATTTAAAACATTTCTTTCAAGTTTATTTGCAACTAAAACAATATTACTATTTATTTTACAATTTTTAACAAAAGTAATATAAAACAATTATTTACTTTTATTATTTTATATAAAGGACGTTAAAACAAATATTATACAAATTTTTATTACTTAAAATTTTGCAATATGATTTTTCTTCCAAATCTTATTTCACATCAGCAAAGCCAAAGTTGAATATGCAAACACGCTTATGCAAAATATGACAAGGAACAAGCCTAAGCATAAATAAATGTGGTAACATTTGTTCGAGCTGTGGATACATTTATCACAGTCGGGAAGGTCTCAGACGCGATATAATTTATTCAAAGCTCTGTGGAAGGTAAGATCATCGGATTTGTCGCAAATAAACTGCTAACGACCATCAATGTGGGTAACGATGTACTTTGCCCTATCCCGTAATTACATTTTGGTCTTCATTTTAATTAAAATTATACGCATATTATAAATATTGGCCAAGTACGAGTTGGACTGGCGCACGAAGGGTTCCTTACCAGTACAAAGCAAAGAATTGGGAAAACGCATTTCTGATAGTTTTAAATTTATAAAAGAAAACCATAAAATGAAAATATGGGCCTCTTGGTACTTAATTAGGCACCGCAGCTACTTCTCCACGCCGCTGATGATAAGCTCGTCGAATTCATCGATATCATTAAGGTTGTTTCTAACGAATAAAACATACTTCTTGTATTAGAGCCCCCTTTAAATATTAAATTTATTCTGTTTTTAGTACTTGCTGCTATAGCGGCAACTGATATACATATTCTGTGAAAATTTAAACTCTCTAGCTATAACCGTTCTTGAGATACAGCCTGGAGACAGACAGACGGACAGACATCGAAGTCTTAGTAATAGGGTCAGGTTTTTAACCTTTGGGTACGGAACCGTAAAAATGATGTACTTGCAATCACCTGAAGCTTTGCCCGCATGGAACTGATTTATCCTGAGAGAGAATATAATTTCAAATCAAAAACACACATCAAAACAAAACACACTCGGATAGTGCGGCTATAGTAAAAAAATTTTTGAAATCGGTTTAGTAGCTTCGGAGACTGTCTGCCTCAAACAAACTCACAAACACCTAACCTTTTTATTTTGTTAGTATAGATTAATAAACAGGTTTCCACTGTCTGTCCAGATAATAAATAAATATATTTCATTTGTAGATGATAGAAACGAAGTAAGATGTGGTTTATGTTAATAGATAATAAATATTCGTAAAGAATGTTTCTAAGCACAATAATAATACAAAAATATAGTATAACGTATAGATATAGGAAAAGTAAAAGTGAAAAGTAAAAGCTAGTTTAATGTTCTGACTCACTTGATTTCACAATGGTGATAGCGATACAAGAAAGGTTTTAAACTATCCGTAGACTCTTATATATATTTTTATGAGGTAGGTTTGGGAACAGCTGCTAAGCTTTTTCCCATTAAATTTTAAACGGAAACCCTAATCTCGGCCATCGCTTTCCGTTGTTTGGCTATCCTCATTACGTCATAATTTATTATTAATCTCACCGGTAGTGTTACAGAGTTAATTAAATTTTCTTCAGAGGAGTATTTTCGTGAATAAAGAGCCACTTATTTTAAAATTAGAGCTCTTTTGGATAAAGCCTGTTTTTAGTGATACAATATAAGCACCAAATTTAAGCGTTGAGCGAGAATCGAGGCTTAAGTATAAGATTGTCTAAATATATAAAGCTCAAAAGGTACACCTCAAGATGGCTCTAGCTGATATTTGACATGCAGGTAGATGCTATAACGTAGACATCCTCTAAGAAAGAATTTTGACTATTGAGACTATACACAAGTGAATCCGCTAGCAAAAGGTAGTTAAAAACAAAAGTTCAATATTACAACGCATTACTACAAAGTTGTTAACTACTAACTACAATATAGATACATGATCTTTCAACTGATTCAAGATGATTTCTCGTTAAATCGTGATCTGATTTTAAAATAAGCGACGCCCTACATTTTCAATTAAATTTGCTGCGTTGCATGCTTCAGTAGTTTTAAATCCTCGCTTTAAATTGCGGATAAGACGGGCGAGTGTAAAGAAAACAAAACTTTTTTTTAATAAAACACACTCGAGGAGTTTTATCGGGCTGCATCTTCAGCTGAGGAGTACAATATGAGCGCGATTGGTCGTATATCGTTGGAAATGGGGCGATACAAGAAGCCTGTTTGCGAAAACAGGTTGGGATCCACATAAAATATATTAAACCTCCAATACCGACTAGATAATACGTCAGCGAATGGAAATTTTATGACGGAGAACATAGCAAAAATAGGACTGTTATTTTAATAAATTGTAATAAATTATGTAGTACAATGCCTTTCAACCTTTGTTGTGAAGTGTTATGAAATATATTATTGAACCTTCTGCTGTTTTATAGTTTGTGAATTGTGTGTTAAAACTCTCCTTTTTACATTTTTTTACATGCTTTCATTGACTTATCATATTGTAATATGTCAGAATGTAACGATTAACGATTATTGTAATGGGAGCCACGTATTTAATAATATTTAATAGAATCAGGCGTTACTTTGCAGAAATCCATAGCTTGAAGTTTAGTAAATTGAGATTTTTAGCAATATTCCGCGAAAATAATCAACAACAAAGGGAGCCACGGTATCGAATTCCAACATCTTCCAAGGATGTAACGTTTTAGAAATTGGCAATTGTATTTAGTCCCGATGACATAAATCTCAATGTATATTTCTTGTATGCGTGTGCTCCTCAGTCAACTGAAACTTAACTTACTGTATATAAATTGCGTATTTATTTGGCACCTTCAGAGCCCTAATAACTTTGAATAGAGAGGTGTCATTAGATTGGTCGCCGGGAAGAATGACGAACGTAATAATTGCGCTATATGTTTTATCTGTAAAATAATATATTCGTTTATTTCCCACTGGGTTGCATAATTTTCTGGTATAGTAATTTTAATACTAGAGTATTATAAGTTACATACAATATTCACAAAATGAGATGCAGCGACAGCTGGGATCATAAAAGTCTCTTGACCTTTCGACTCCATCATTTGCGATCCATGTTCAATTTTACATATTGAAATATTTGCTTGCTTTTAAGTAGGGCTGACACTTTACAGTTTTATTCTATTTGCGTTAAATATTGACCATAGCATATTAATTTGTTGTTAATTTAAACATTGAAAGGTATATTCTTAATTTAAATAGCATTTTTTTTTATTAATAATACTACCATTATTTCGAGCATTTATTACAAAATAAGAATCTTATTACTCGTACCTTTATTACATTAAAAAATCCATTTAATCCCCATTTCCTTTATAGCTGAAAATAAGTGCCTACGCACCGCCACAAGGCAATTCTGCCAATAGTTGATTATACTATGAATAATTCAGAAAGGCGCTCGCTTTACGTATTAGGTTGGGTGAGGTCGGATAATGTAAGCGCCGCCTTACGATAACGAAAGTATTTATCTCCATTGCACATCTAATTAATCTCAAATTCCTCGAAATTCCCAGGAATTTGAGATTAATAATGTGCAATGGAGTGTGCAACTTTACTGGTAATGTTTCTGTCAAGCGGAAGTAATTAATATTTTTATTTGTTGAACATAGTAAAATTATTGTGTACATAAAACAGTATTAACGATGTTCACACCCTTGAAATTAGTTTTTATCGAACTATATTCTCTTGCTTCGTGTTATTAACCTTAACCTAAATCATATTATGCGTTACGACAGGAAAAATAAAACTTTAAGTCTACCGTATATTACATTTATTATGCCCAATATTTACAGTTGTGTGATGCTTTTGTCATTTAGAAGAATCGGTTGTAAGCGTAGGGGTAGCCGTAGGCACCGAACCTGGCGAAACCGTAGGGGGAGGCGTAGGCGAGAGCGGGAGCGGCGGCGAAAGCGGGGGCAGCGGCGATAGCGGGGGCGGCGGCGATAGCGGGAGCGGCGGCGATGACGGCGGGGTCCTTGCGCACCACGGCGTTGAAGCCCTCGGCACCAGCGGCGTAGTCCACGGTGCGGCGTGTGCCGTCAGAGTCCAGCAGAGAGTACTGGCCCTGCACGTTGTCTCCGGCGCGGCTCTCCACCTGGCTCTTGAAGTCGCCGGTGTAGGGGTCGGCTACGCCGTATGAGAAGCTGGAGAAGTCAGCATTGGCCAGGGCCACGAGGGCAAAGAAGACGACGAACTGCAAAAATAACAAAGCTTAAGTTTGTAAACACAGTTTCTCAACTATAAATTTTTTCTTTTGTGGTTTCGGAGTAGACAATTCAATGAATAATTAAAAATCTCATTACCTTCGCAACCATTTTGATTAGTGAGTAGTTGTGACTACGTCGGAGGCACTGAAGCGTGTGATGCTTTGAGCTTCCAGAGATACCTTTTTATAAGCAAGTGCAGTCGCAAGGGTGCGTACACACGGATCGGGAAGTACCCAAATGTCAAGTTCAAATTGAAAATAAGCAGCATGCTCTACAACTTTCGTCGTGTTATTTAACGTCTGTAACTGGTTTGCCACAGCCTTATCGCCATTTCGTACCCTTAAGCAAAATAATAGACCGTGAATTGAGTGCAAGTAAACAATTATATGCTTAAAGCCCAATTAAATTTGATATTAATCATGTGCTTCATTTGAATATCATGTCTGTATACTATACGATATACTTTAAGGTTATGGCTATTTACACCATATCCGACAAGATGTAGCTACGTCTAAGCATAATACTGAAGAAAATAATAGCGCTCAATTAATCATATATTAACGGTATATTCAGAAATTTAAAAGCAACCAATATTATTTAACTGAAATTCAAAACTGTACTACTTACATGTTAGAATTCAATTTCAAATTATTGAACGGATGAAATTGGTGAAAGCAGGAACGAACGGGACAGATCATTTGTGTTTTTTTAGGTAAGTAAATGCAAATTTTCCACCATTGTGCGAAATAATTTGTTGTCAGTCTTCAGGCAGCCACGTCCAACTTAAACCACCTCTCTTTTTGTCTAAGTCTTAGGGTCTTTTTCACCTATTTCTGGTAAGTGTCGTAGAGGCTAGGTTATCCACAATTTATTTGACAGATTCTACTTCATATGACTGTTGTGGATACTAAATAGTATATCCAAAACTTATTGGGAAGTACTTGGAAGAACTAGTAAGAGGAGCAGTCCTTAGGCCTTATTACATACATCAATTAATCTTCAAGATTAAGTGTTTATAATGAGGACAATGTTGCGGAAGTTGCGTGAGCTTATTATTATTTATAAAAAAATATTTAAATCCGATTGGAAATCAAAAATGTATTTCACGCTTAACGGGATCGTTAAAAGTTATACGATTTTAACAATAATTGGAAAACTTGATTCGATCATATCGGATTGATCACAAAAAATGATACGTACTCGAAACTCCCTTGCAAAGAAAAGTTAAATACTTACTAGCGGTCCCTGACAGAAGTTATCCTGCTGGGCTAATTTATGAATGTTTAGATTAACAAATATCAATTTCTTTTGATCACACACAAAAAAATCATCAAAATCGTTCCAGTCATTTGGGAGTAGTTCAGTGACAAACACACGCACACAATAATGATATTTATTAACATACTTATTTTTAAGCTGAAACCATTGATTGAATTATTCTGATTGAATTTTATGTGTAAACTAGGTGAAAGCCTATCTTTCTATTATCGGCTTTCTATTAGTTTTAGAAACAACTAGTTTTTCCCGCGGCTTTACTTGCTTTAACGTATTTTTCGTAACTTTCAAGCCCTATTTTATAGGTCTTGGTTGTAGAATTTATTAAAAATCATTGCTTAGTGAATGCCTACGACATAATTTCTACCCGATCCATTTAGGGGTTTGGGCTGTGTAATTATGGATCAGTGCCATTCAGTCATTCACATTTGCATTTCATATACTTAGGGACTGTTTCACCGCTTACTGATAAAGTTTCTGAAAGGCTATCCACAACATTTTTTAAATGATTCGTCATACATCTGTCAAATAAAGTACTAGATATATAGACTATCTGTAAGCGATGAAAAAGGCTCTGAAATTTTTGTCAAATTTGAAATCCGTTGCTAATAAGGCAACAAATTTAAACTTTTGTTTTTAGGCCACAATACAAAACACTGTAAACAAATTCGTATTTAAAATATCGTTAAATGTTGTGTCAGTCGTAACCCAATTCCAATATTTTTTCTCAGTAGAGCTAGGCAGGCAGTTAAACGTCTAGTAATATAAAAATGTTGTTAACTCGATACGAAACTGGGCATTTAAAAACTTCAAAGCTATTCCTTCGATGAAGTAGGACATTAAAGATGTTACGCTTATGAATCATCCTTAGGAATATTACGTGTTTTGATATTATGTGTCTGGTTGCCGAAAAATGAAGTAATTCTTTGAATTTTACCAACAGTAAAAAATCACATATAAACGCATACATAATTTTATATTCTCGTCACTGGATCGACATTTATTGTCCAGTGTCCATATGCAATCGGTTATGATATAATTTTTTTACTTTTAGTTAACACTTTATATAGATAATAGATTTATAACGATATCCTTTGACGGAAAGAAACAAGGAAAATATTATTTTTTATCAAAAATGCACTGTCTAAAATAAACTGTTTCTTTCGCCCAAGGGGTACCTTTGGCGTAGGGTAACAGAGAGATTTCGAGTCTAAAGCCGCACTCACAAGCCGTTATGAGACGCAAAAGAACAAATCGGAATGCTACATCATACAAAACGTGAAATAACGTTGTTAAAGTAGGACCAAAAAATACATATTAGTAAAATTCTGTAAAGCTTGAGATGTCATTATTTTAATTTTGTTACAATCTTTACATATATCATATATTATTTATTAATATTGTTATCGCTTAACGTGTTTAACTTTATTACAGTAATTTTCATATTGAATACCAAATATTAAAATAAAAATATTTAAAAGAAACAAGAATTTAAACAGGTCTCAGGTATTTTCTGTTTGGTTTAACTTGTATCTCTACGGCGACCCACATTTCTCTCTATCTCGTTAATTTTTCTATGTTCACAATAGAACGTTACATTTATTTGATCTCTTTAGCGACCCTCTTTTGTAAATATGAGGCAGTGTCCTCGACAATTGTGGTCGTTTCCTTCGTAAATAACAAAAGATTTTTAGTTTTTTGTTGAAAAGATACGTTTTTAGTGAGTTCGTGCCATTCAATTTTGAACGATTAGAAAATAATTAAAAGATATTCAAAACTTTCCTTTAAAAAAATGTTGTATGACATATTTACTTATGTTTTATACGATACATATAAGATATATACGATACATATAGAAGCATAAAAATGAAACAATTAAACCCCTTTCACCACAGATGTGAATAAAATAAAGCGTAAGAGGAAACACTGAGCTTTGAGACCGGAAGCTAACGATTCGTAAACTCTGCTCGTCGGAGGCCCACACCATTCTTTATTCGGCGTATTTGTAGGTACACTCGGTATTTTTTATTTGCCGAGTCATTGAATGCTGCGCTGGAAATTTTGTAATTGGAACAACCGAAAAACTGAAAAATTCTCGGAAATAAAATACGTTTGAATACCTGCAACAAACACTGCACATGCACAGTTACGCCTGGATGCTTTCATACTGAAGATAAAAACGGGACCATTAGAGTACACTGCTACTGTCTGCCTGTCTACAGGGTGTAGCAAAAGAATATGATAATACATTCGGTCGTTTATGTGTCTCTTGCATAGATTTTACGTACGGTATTACACATAAAAGTAATTATTTATTTTTTTATTCTTTTTATTCAATTAAATACAACACAACAAGTTTCGACAGTAATACGTCAAACTGGACAAGCAGTTTGTAGGCGTTCCGCTCAAACACAAAAACTTACTAACTCTCTTTATCTTGTTACACTTTAACTTACTTTCAGTTAAACTGGCTTAATTTTCAAAACAAGTGTCAAAGTAACTTGTACTAGAGCTTATACGTAAAGCGTAGACATGCACTTCTTAAAATTGATTTTGCAGAGTTGAGGCTGATTAAAATTCGTGAACGCTCTTCAGAGCAATTACTTAAGCAAGATGAAAGTTAATTTTGTTTGGAACAAAATCCTTTAACTACTTAGTCGAACTTAGTGGGTGATTGCACCTTCATAAAAAAGACTTAAAGTCATAACCGAGTAAGAGCTATTTCGAGTCGCATAGCTCTGCTTACAATAATCCTATCCCAGACCAATTTTCATATTACTTTCGCGGGTATTCACTCGAACAATCTTAATTGCATTATTTTCACTCTAGAAAAACCCGCTTTATTTTTTTAATTTGTTTTGATATGGTTCGAACTGATATTAGTTCTGACGATAGTATGAGTTATGACGACGTTGAAAAATAATGTAAAATTAAAAAAAAAAACATTATAAGTAGTGATGCTTATAAAATTAAGAGTCTATATATCTATACATATAATAACCTGTAGAAATGAATATTCTGTACATTATATATATTCAAAAAATAATAAGCGGGGGGTCTTTCTACGTCGATATAGAAGCCAAAAATGTAGTTAGTTTTTTGTCTGTCTGTCTGTATGTTTGTCCACAGTGCAGCATCACGCGAAAACTACTGATCCGATTTGAACGCGGTTTTCACAGTTATATTTATCTTCTTCCAACTTAACATCTGGTGTATAAAAAAATTTCCCCTAACCCCTCTAAGGGGACAAAAGAGGGGGTAAGAGTTTATATTAAACTTATTTTTTTACATGATAAAATAAATTCTTTAATAGTGCTTGTTTCAGAATTAGGTGAGGCATCAGCCTATGTCCGTACACAATCTTCATTA
>JAOTAV010094228.1:0-10975 GCA_026546445.1 Cyclargus thomasi | reverse complement strand
GGAACAGATAAGAGCCTCAGGGGAGCAACACTAATTACGCTAAAAACTGCAATTTTTACTCAACGCAAGAAAATGTTTTATGAAACTAATACAACGCAAAAAAAAAATGAAATTTAAAACAGATACTGACAGTACATTTTGACAAATTTCTAAACTTATTTTTTTAGGCAGGGCAAAAACTGAAATATGCTGCCCCGACTTATAGTTATGTTTACGTTTATAATTTCATCTAGTTTACCAAGACATAGACAATAATGCATTAGTTGCTGTCCTATCGGTGTTTCTATTTACTAATGTGACTTATCTAATAATGAATTTGGCGCCCTCTGAACTTGCTGGAATGAGGTGCAATATAGTTGCATTTATAAGCAGAATACGGGTACACGAATCACGAAGTGGACTTTAAAAATCCATAACAAACTGAAACCTAAACTAGTTTATAAAGTTGTTAAAAACACGCCTTACATCGAAAAGTAAAATGAAACCGATGAGTGAAAAGTCGATAAAATTATTTACATTATTAATTAAAGCAATAAAAAGTAACGGATATAAACTTGTCTTGTTAATGTTATCATTAAGGCCGACTTGATTCAAGCAAATTGATTTTTTATTGAGATTATATCACTTTTTAAGTAACAAATTGTTTACTTAATCTGTAAACTTTTTAAATCTGTAAACTAACGCCAACGTTAAAAAAAACGAGAGAGGACAAGTGCAAGTCCCGAAATGAAACATCTAAAGAAAGAAAGAAAGAAAGAATAATTTATTTTCAATACACACAAGACACAAATAAAATTAACAAACATAGATCAGACGTGGTGGATTCGAACAGTTAGTGCCTCAGTGCGATCAAAAAAGGGTTCAGTTCGGCTAAGGTCATGTGTGATAACACATGACACCGGTTTTCAACTGGATCGTTAAGTGAAAAAGGGAGTACCTAGTTGGATTTAGGATCTTCGCAGTTCCACCGATACTGGTATAATTGAAATACAACGACACTATGAACTACCACTAGGTTTACGTTTCGTATTAGTCAACGCGGCAGCAGTGGTGGCTGCTGTCGTTACACAAGTGACATCTATACTAATAAGGTAGAGCTGAAGTTTGTTTGTTTGTTTGGACGCGCTAATCTCGAAACTAAAAAGAATCTGGAAACTAAAAAAATTTTTTTGAGTTGGTTAGTCTATTTATCGAGGAAGGGTATTTAGCATCACGCCACAAAAAATGTTGTAAAAACGAGAAAATTTATAAAGTTTTACCCAGACGTAGTCGCAGGTAACAGCTACTAGCGTTAAATATATGTCATTGCCTAGCCCATATATAGTGGAATTTTATTTAAATATTTTCCGGTCACATCGCGTCACGTGTCGCGTGAAAAGCCATCATGATAATGTGTTTTCAGCGTATCCCTTATTTCTGGTTTACACGTATTAAGTAGATAAGTAACTAAATTTGAAGTTATTAACTTCATGTAAACACAAAATTTAGTAGCAAGTGGCAAGTTGTATGACTTAAAATTAAGTTCAAATTTAGTTACCTACTTATCTACTTCATACGTATAAACAAGACATTAGGGAGGAGAATTTTATGATCCTAAACAACCTACAGTCGCAAAACTATGCGCTTTTTCGCCGTGCCTCTGTAAACCGATAGATATAACATCGAAATCTACCGGAATAAAAGTACTGTTTTCTATACTGCTACACTATAGCTTAAATTATGCAACTTTCTTAGTTACTAGTCTAGTAACAGTACACTAGTAAATTGGATTTAAGCCTCATATTATAAGGTTATGTAAAAGGAAGTGTGCAAATCGTAATTACTAATGTCATTTTAAGTCTATCAGTTGCACATGCTGGTAATTCATGTGGGCATACTATTACTGTGTTATGTAAGTTAAAATAATAAATACATGAGTCAGGACTCATAAAATATAAAAATTAAAAACATAGGGAAAAATGTTTTAAAATGGAAGGGAAATGTTTACTACTATTATTTATAAAAACTATCCTTATTTCTCAAAATTCACATTGAATTGTGGCAACGAGACTTCCCTATAGAGTTTAACTAGCGATAAAGTGTAACTTTTGAAGGGATCGCGACATTTTTAGAACATTCGGTTTTCAAAAGTATTTCATGACTGTGGCGTTTTTTTTAATATAATTTTACGTTTCTTGATACAATACGTAGATAACTATATACTCAGTTCGCTTAGCTAAATTATGGCTTTAAATAATATTAAAAAATAAATTAAAAGAATATTGTATTACTAGCGCCATCAATGAGTTTAGATGTGCAACTGTTAGGATAAGTTTAACTTTACAGTTGCACACCTCAACTGATAGATGGCGTTAGAAGTACAATATTATTTTTATTTACTTTTATTATTATCTATAATATTAATACGTGTCAATTAAGATGTGTTTAAAAATAAAATATAATTTTAAACACATCTTTACATGTAATCAAATTACTATGCTGAAGCCCAAACCTACAGCTCTTATAGTTTGTTGGTTCGTCCTTCAAGCCCTAATGGACCAATTCGACATTACTTTCGGCAAAGAATTAACAATTGAAAGTATGAAACGTGGAGTAACGTAGGCTACTTTTGGTCATAGAAAACATCAGAATTCTACGCGAGTGAAGCCACGAGTAAAAGCTAGAAATAAATATTCAGGTTAAACATTTAACTGCTCCTAAAGAGAGTTTTAACTGTCGATCATTCTCACACAAACCCTTAAGGCAAATACATTTTCAAAGCCTTAAACTGACATTGACAACCCATTAACAATTAAACATGGACTTGTACACAGTAATTATTATTTTGTTTGTCATTGAAGTTAAGTACATTGTTAATCGATAAAAGTAATCGGCTTATATCATTGTTAACCATATAGGTATGACAGTTCAACGAAAGATCATACCATATAAGGAGCTGACTATATACGGACAAATATTTGTTGGTAACGCTGATTAGTGCTTAATTAAATCATTAGGGAAGTATTTGAAACATAATTATGGACTAACAAGTGTAGTATGGCATTGAGTACTTTGTCTTATCTTGTAGTAAGAAAGGGCTGATAGCGTAATCCTTGAAGCGTGAATAGCTAGAAATATTTATCTATATATGTAAAATTGGAGTGTCTGTACATTTAATATTTTTACAAAATAATCAATGGGGGGTGCTAATAGAACACATATCGATAAAAAATGTTGTCTATTTATACGCGCTAATCTCAGGAACTACTGGACGGATTTGAATAAATCTTTTTTTGTTTAATAGCTATTAGGTCTGGGCAACATATAAGATACTTTTTATCCCAGTCAAAATGTACGGTTCCCGCGTGATATACAAATTTTTGCGCAACGATGTTGCGGGCACCAACTAGTGTGAAATAAACTTTTAAATGCAGACTTTTATAAAACTATATTTTGAGTAAAAGTTTTGTCTCCCTGTCTGTTACCTATTCAGGCTTACACCACAAAAACATCGGGAGAAAACATAACATAGTAGTTTTTGTTACGAAAAAGTACGGTTCCCTAGCTTTCTGTGTATCGCATTGCAGGCTTGATCTTATATGAGAGAATATGCATGATTTTTTTTCTTTCTTTGAATAAATCTATCGTTATTGAAAAACGATTTAGCCAATAATTTTTTTGAATAAATTGAAAACAACAAAGTTACAAGCCTTTAAAGTAGTCAGTTGGAAAAAAGAGATATGATATTGATTGTGACGTCAAAGTCTATAAACTGCATTCAAAGTTCATACTAAATTACGTTTTGGGAGAAAAAAGTGGATACAAAACTTAAGTCGCTAATATCTTTCTTATTTATCAACAGAATTCAGAGATTTTTTGTCACTCTGTATATCTTTTAGCCCACTATCATAATAATTTGTATTCAAAAAATTTTATTTTATCTCCCCTATTTCTTAAAAATACTTTGACGTTTAAATTAATCCTCCAAATTACGAGATGGTTTGAAATATTTTTGTCGTACACAAACCCCCGTTATTTCTAGGAAGCACAAAACAAATTTTCTCGGTCCACTATCTCTGGACATTTACAACCAAATGAGTCATAGAACAATTTCACTTGTCTATTGGTCACCTGTGCACATTTATCGTAACCAGTAACTTGTTTCGCGAATATTTGCAAGGAAATAGGTTAATAAAGATCAGTAGATATCGACTAAAAATTATACTTAGAAGATATTAGGAAATTGAGGAAAATCCATAAAAAATCCATCGAAATATTATGTGTCTTACAATAATTATACGTTAGTTCAGTAAGCAATTTTTTAGTATAGAAATAACCGGCTTATTTCTTAAAAATATTTAAATAGAGTTTAACTAATCAAGGTTGGCTGTCCCTTTCTGTCGTGTGACGTTTTCAATATTCCAGAAAGGGACAGCCAACCTCCATTAGTTAATCACTATTTAAATGTTTTTATGAATAAGGGGGTAGGATTTCAAGTTTTATAATAAGACATGATAAATGATAATGTATTTTCTCTTGTTTCCACATTGTATTTGTTGAAATATAAAGGATTTTATACTAATAAATAGAGTCTAACTGTTGGTTACAACTGTAGGTCTTATAAGCATTATGGCATTATAAAAGTCAACCTTATATGGTCGTCGCTTTCAGCGTTTCTTTAGTTATGGAAAATCGCAGTAAATTAAAGCTAGTTGGAGCAACATTTCCTTTTTGTGTTTCTGAATATTTAACTCTGTATATGGCAACAATAATGAATGAGAAAGTGTGGTCATTATCTGAAACACATGTCATAATGCTTGTTTGAAGTTAGAACAGCTAAGCTTTAAATGTTATTAGTATTTATCTGTGGGACTGTGGGAGCGTATTTCTAATATGTTTCTGAATTTTGGTAGCGATGTTTAAAAAAACAACAACAACATGTTTTTATTACACATTTTTTTCTCTAATTTGTAATAGATTTTCTAAGATACTTTAAATAGAGTTAGGTACTGTACACAAGGGCGTATTTTAAGTTTGCCCGGCCTGGGCTTCTGTAGCCTTCATGGGCCTGGCCGCCCCTAAGTCGCCCCTCGCGCCTACCACCTCGGGCTATAGCCGTTTTGGCCATTGAGAAAATACACCACTGACTAATATAGCAACATATTATGTACTAGCTTTTGTCCGCGCTTCGCTCAAGTGGAATTCGAAAATGGGTAAAAACGAGATTTTTTTTAAACATGTTTTATCAAAACCAAAAGTAGCCTATGTTACTCTACATCCTTCCAAATAAGTCTAAGCCTGCTGCTTTGGAAGAACAAACAAACAAATACACAAACTTTCTCATTTGTAATATTAGTAAGGAATTGTCAAGCAATCTAAAAGCCTCTGCGCTGCACAGAAGCAAAATAAACCAATAATGCCAAAACTCACGCGCCGTCTTATAAATGACTTGTATTCGTTTACAACTTTAGCCATCCATATCCGCGAACCCGAATTCCCAAGAATTGCCTATTTCCTGCCCTAATTTGGGATGTTTTCTGATAACTTCTTATTTCCTTGTTTATTTCAAGCTTCGCGCTTCCTTGTAATCTATTTTCTGATAATCCGAAGATATTACGGTATACTATATCCAAACTAATATAACGAATGCGAAAGTGTGTTTGTTTGTTGGCCTTCCTTCACGCCTTAACGCTGCATTCGATTTGACTTGGTTAAAAGTATAGGGATTGGGCTACTTTGGATTTGGATGTTCCCAAAACAGGCTTAAAAGAAAAATGTAACTTTCGTATTCCGCGCGAGCAAAGCCGCAAGCAAAAATTAGTTATTTAAAAAAACCGGCCAAGTAAGAGTTAGACTCGCGCACGAAGTGTTCTGTACCAGTACTGAGCTAAAAATTGGGAAAATGTATTTCTAAAAGTTTAAATTTGTATAAAAAAAATATTAAAAATGTATAGTAATTGAATTTATAAAAAATCTACATTTTTAAAAAGAAAAATTGACAAAACATTGTTTTCTCGCCTCCTAACAGACTGGTGCTTTACACAAACAACTTAACCGCTGAGCCACGCGAAATTATGTATTATAAGGCAGGGAGTTAACAAAAAACAATCGTGTTTGTTATACTAGAGCTAATCCTTAGTATTTAATTTATTTTTTAGTAATTGTTGTAGCGGCAACAGCAATAAATATTCTGTGAAAGTTTCAACTCTCTAGCTGTTACCGTTCTTGAGATGTATCTCAAGAACGGAGGCTAAAGACAGACAGACGGGCAGACTGACAGACATCGAAGTCTGGTCAGTAAGTAATAAAACGGGACCCCCGTTTTACCCTTAGGGTACAGAACCCTAAAAACCTAGGGTTAGGGGAATAGAATTCCGCAGTTAAAAGTATCCATACGCCGTTTGTCCACCGTGAGCCGTTACCGTCAACGAGAATATTTCGGCCTGATTAAATGACACTGTATTACAATATAAGCGACAGGTTTCATTTTGCTCTAAAGTACTACAGATCGGCGACCACATGGACGCTAGAGCAATATCAGTAGAAAATGGAACCTATAGCGAGCAACATCTATACATCAAAGATATACTTGAAAACTTTGACGTTTATTTTAGTAGGACTATAACTATAAATCCTCAAAAATGAAACCGCAAAGGCAGCCGCGTCATTGGCAGCTACACAAATCTCATTAGAAGATGAAACTTATTGCCCACGTCATAAAGTGTATTTTGTTTTATTTTTTATGTGTTACGGCTGCTTGCAGCGAGGATCGGAACGTTTACTTTTACAGTTTAGCGGTAACAGGTGTCAGCTGACAGTCATGGGCGACATTCCCCACACCTAATATGGCGCGTGTGACCGACCCGATCTGATCCTGCAGACGACAGACCACACACTAATTCCTAACGATTTTATCACCTTGAGCTCCTTGTAAAGGACCAACTTAACGCTAATCATATTGATACTTGAAGTTAGCCAAATGCATTTTTAACTAAATTCCTACAAAAACAGACTTGACAGACGTTGTCACTAACTATAGAAAGATTGAACTCAAGACTGGGTGTATTATAATAAACTTAAATTGTATAATGTGCGTGAATTATAATTAAAATCTCGAAAATTTTCTTGCTAAAAAGCTATACCATATGATTATTATACATCCAATTGAATTCATTTAGCTTAGTGGTATTTAAAAAAAATCTATCATCTCGGGAACACCTCCATTTTAACAGGAACACGTAAAGGGAATAATATAACCCTATAATGATTCATTTACAAATTCATAAAGTGGTTGCTAGTAACAGGATTTCCAGAAATAATACCAATGCATTTTGAAAATATTCATCCCTAAAGCAATATTATCATCCTACTCTCTATAATATTTTATACGCCACCTGTAGCTTCCTGGTTCTCAATTCTTATAGCTCGAATATTGTTTTAACCTGCGAGTTTGATTATGAGATGAAAATATTTAGGTCAGAGAATAGAATAGACAATGTTTTCTTTAAGCCGACAAATAATACCAGGGGGGTCGCCGAGATCTAAAAGTTTTCGCTTCTTTCTAAAATCACAAACTATATGGGAATGACATAAGCGTTCGTTACCATTATTGTCATTTCTACAAAATTTTTTTGGCGAATTTACAACGAAGCGAAAACGTCTTGACCAGTTGTGCTTCTTTAAAAATATGCCAAAACTTTTGCGATTTGCGAAAGAATTTGTAAAAAAATATATTGAAACTAGAACGCAGTGCACAAGTATTTTAGGAAATAACAAAGCATTCGATAGACTCTCTCTAGAATGTATCAAAACAATTGCGATAGAGAATTAAAAATTTTCAAATAAATTTTTTAATTATTTACTACCAAGTTACAACGCTACAAGTATGTAAATATAATATAGGGCACGAATGCTCGCGGTCCACGGAGATTAGAAAGCTTTCGGTCGACATTCGAAGTAAAAGAATCAGGACCATCTATTATGAGTGTTCGCGTGCTATCCTGCAATTCCTAACATTTCCTATCACCCCGTATATCGCAACATTGTAAATGATAATGTAGAGATAAACTTGAGATATCAACAAGTTATTTATCATGTAAATACGATTTCTAATATATATCAACATTTATAACTTCATAGAGTAGAGTAATATTGTGTTAATATATACGGGTTTTATGACTTCTCCAAATATTTTATTATGCGTAGAATTTCGTCTTTTACAAACCGCATAAATTATCGAAAATGTACATCTTATTTTCAATGCCAAATCGCCTCGTTTATTTATGAGAGCTAAATAAAGATTTACTTTTTTTTATAAAATTTGGTAGTAAAGGAGCGAATGGGTCACCTAATGAAAAACAACTACCGTCACCTATGGACATTCGCAACCTCAGAAGACTTTGCCATTGCCATTACCGGCTTTTTAAGAGACTCTTTAAGGGCACTCTCTTCTTAAAGCTTAAAGGTTATGCCATTAATGTTTAATGTCTAGCTAGTACATAAATGTTTTAGGTAGAGCCAAATTATAGTAGTTTGTAGCCAATTTATAATATTATATGTGTATATACTACTTTCAAATATAGACCCCTCGAGCGCATGCCATAACAGGACGACTGGCTAATTTCACTCTGTAAATTTTGTTAAAATTTGGTCCAAGGCGGTGGTGAAGCTAAAAACGTGACTTAACCCTTTAGACCCCTGGGGAGCTATTTGACAAAATTTTAGTCACGCCGTGGAGCCCGCGGACTAGTTTATCAAATGAATATTTTCATAATGTGTTGCATCAATCAATCAAAAATCATCAAACCTTAGATTTCTACAAGCTCATACGCATGACGCGTAATGCTGCGTTCACCCTGTCACATATTTGTTGTCATTACTTGCGGACCACTTGCGATACTTCCAAGACCACTAGTGTAAGGGGTATTTATCGCTTTAAGTGCAAAAACAGCCCATCGTGCAAGTGTGATCCTAGTAAAATAGAAGATGTACCCCATCTTCTAACAGAATGCCCAATATATTCAAGGCTAAAATATGATTTGGAAATGAAAATAGGACTAGATATAAATTTTAACAGTATTAATGAAATTGTAAAAGATAAGAAAATACGAGAAGACTTTTTTGCATATTGTATTAGGATTATAAAACATGTTAACGAGAACAACAGAAATGAAAACGTAACTAGTAGTAGTAACTAAAGTTAATGTAATATTATTGTACATAAATCCCTCGAATAAACATCAGGGACAACAGCATTTCCAGTAAAAAAAAAAAAGACCACTAGTGGTCCACGGACCACCGGTTAAGAACCACTGCTAAAACCTCACTGATAGTAAAAGGTACTCACGTTAGTTGTCAGCTGTGTGGTCAGTGTGTGGACTTTTTCTTTGGCATCAGCAAGCTCGCGTCGTAATTTTCGCACCTTAGGAAAATTATGCAAACATCAGTAAAAATATAAAGTTCAAAGTTGGTGCAGAAGCGTAAAAAATTAATATATTTAAAGAAAAGCAATAGGTAAGCTGTAAAAACATTTCTGTCAACAAGTTTAGCTTGTTTTGTTTTGCCGAATTTTATTAAAGGCTAGGGAGAAAATGAATGATAAGGTAGCATACTATCGACAATGCTGTTGAACGCTAGACATTGCAGTCTGTGACAAAAACGCAAGACATTTTGTCCAGTATGAAGTTGTAATATGGAACTCTTTGAACAGGCTCAATTATCTGTCCGGCGGACATCTGCCTGTCCATCTACCCCCTGGCTAGTGGCTTTATCTCCAGAACCACACCAACCACACTTCCGAAATTTTCACAGATATTTATTTCACAGAGTTTATTTCTGGTGCCGCAAAAATAACAGATACTAAAATATTAACACATCGTCAAGGGGGCCTTGCCAAGATCTTTACAAGAAACTATACTTTTTGACTCTTTTTGCTTTTAAGCGTTCGCGAGTTCGACACTCACTTGATAGATTTTATGGCGGATGTACACTTTCCTCCACCTCCCAAGTACGAGAGTGTAAGTGAGCGCACTCGCCTCGTATCACCTGTCAGCGTCTCAACACAAGTCTCCCCACGAGTCTCTCGCCCAAGAGCTCCCGGCAAGAGTGTACAGCCGGCATTATTTGTTATTATTCTTTTAAATGCTTGCTAACAGAGATGCGGTATAACAAGTATCGTACAGGGGCTACCTCGTGCGCCTGTCGCTCCTCCGAACCCGCGCCCGCCGCCAGAGATGACGCCGTCGAAACCAGCGACGTCGTCGATCCGTGCACTGGAACAAAGGAAATTGGTTACGCTCATTACAATAATATAATAATATCTATGGACGCTTCACACCACGTCGGTCTGGCACCGTACTAAGTACCAGAGGGACTTGTGTTAAAGGTACCAGACAACGGAAATATATTTAATACTTTTATACTATACACATATTTCGGATTTTTATTATATGATACACATATTTAATACACCTCCAAGACCTAAGAACATTGAAGAACTTGCTCCGTGGGCGGGATTCGAACCCGCGAACCCCGGCCTAAGCTACTAACGCTCTTACCAACTGAGCCACAGAGGTAGTCAGATTTACAGTGGGATAGGTATGCTTTGGCACGAGTAGGCCGAATCTACCAGAGCTATCACGGCATAGAAAACCGGCGTGGATCAGCGCTGTGTGCTCTCGAGTGCGTTTACCGAAGGTACAAATCCCTACACCATGTTCCCTATTCCCGTATAGTAAAAAAGTTTATGTTCGTCTCTGAGTGCGGCAGTTAAGTTATTACTATGGACCGTCGTACTGAGACACGAACAATAATACAATTACTCGGTGTGTTCAAAAAGTATCGCGAATTTTGTGTTTTTTCAAAAAATTATTTATTTATTCATGAATATTTATTTTGTCCCCTTCAAAGTAATCCCCATAAGATATTATACACTTGTGCCAACGGTTTTTCCAATCTTCGAAGCACTTCAAAAAATCATTTTTTTTTATCTTGTTCA
>JAOTAV010094227.1:0-10976 GCA_026546445.1 Cyclargus thomasi | reverse complement strand
CCTTGAATGGCGACAAAAAATTTCGTGAAAAAAACCGTCCTGTCCGCGGACAAAGTCGCGGGCAAAAGCTAGTTTAAAATAATTGCAGGTGGAGGCCGGCGGCACGACAGACCCCGAAGCGGACGTGCTAGTACGGCTCGCTCGTGGCACGATGGGCTTCGGGTTCCGGATAGTGGGCGGTACGGAGGACGGCAGTCGCGTCGCTGTGGGATATGTTGTACCTGGTGAGTACCAGTGTAAAATCTTCCACACTGGTTTTGCTGACCGTGCCCGATTCTATTTGTGTAATTAGATCACACCCGCAACTCAATTGCGCTAAAATTTATTTATCGCTTGGGTACCGTACACTTTTCCGGGATTATATGTCCTTCCCCGGGGACACAAAGTATCTCCATACAAAATTTCAGTGAAATCGCTGCAGCGGTTTGGGCGTGAAAAGGTAACAGACAAACATACACACTTTTCGAATTTATTATATTAGTATGGATTTACACTAAGCTCTGTGGGGCTGGGAAGTGTGCAGCCTAAGAAGGTAAACTTGTTATTGGCTCTTGGATCAGCCTTAATATACTTTTGCTAATCTTAGAATTTATTATCATCATCTAATACAAAATGTATATGACATCACGATAATGCATCTGATATTATAGACTAATAATGTGAATAATTTATGTGTAAGGCGGTCCGGCGGACGGTTTGCTGCGCGCGGGCGACCTGCTGACGTCGGTGGACGGCGCACCGCTGGCGGGCGCGTCGCACGCCGCCGCCGTCGCCGCCGTGTGCCGCGCCGCACATACGGGACACGTGAGTACACATTAAAAATATTGACCAACACCCCGCTATAAAGCCACCGAGCTGCTTAATAGATGAAAGCTATTTCTTATGAAATAAAAAATAAAAGAAAAACGGTGATGATATAGTATGTCGTGAGGTGTTACGTCTGCTCCCTCTGTTTCATAAGAAGGGGGGTCGGAAATTCTTCATCATCATTTTTGGCAGATGGTTTATAAAGAATAGATCTGCAAAACTCTGTATATTTTTGCGTTGCAAATGCGTTCAGGTTATGTGAGAATACGAAAATGTGTTTACGCACCCAAATGTGTACAAACGTACAGATTTGCGTGCGTAAACACATTTTCGTATAACGTCGCTAACTATACTAAATAATTATATTGTGTAACAATTTTGCTGCCCTTTGCAGGTAACACTAGGGGTCAGACACAACAGGGCAGATATACAGCCAGTGGGTTTGCCCAACGTCAACACACCTCACGCCCATCAGCCTTTACTCGCGTAAGTTGTAATAATAATATCTATAAACGCTTCACACCACGTCAATCTGGCCCTTTGCTAAGTACCCGAAGGACTAGTGTTACCGGTAGCAGACAGCGGAAATATATTTAATTCTTTATACTATATACACATTTAAGATTTTTATTATATAATACACATATTTAATATACATCCAGGAGCCAGGAACATTGAAAATCTTTTTGTTCCGTCGGGCGACACCCGGCGTGAGCTACCAAGAGCGCTTAACCACTGCGCCACAGAGATCGTCGAAACGTAATAAATAAAGAGTACATTTTAGGACTGCATAGTGATGTAAATCAATCAAAAAAGACTTTAGAGAAGTATAGTGCCCTAGGTAAAATGCAAAATTGAACTTAGATGTAGGCGTATGCCGAATCTCTCTTTTATAACTTTAGCGAGAAATGTCTGACAGTCTGACAGCAGCTTGCGAGTGTAAACCCCGTAGCAACAGTTTGTCAAGCCCTTCTCGTGAGTACTTGCGAAAGCGTGTCTAAACACGCACGCGGTCTCGCGACAGATCTCGCTGCTTATCGGTCTAGTTCCGTATATCTCGCAGCAAGTACCGCTCGTGAAAAATAAGAAAACTCCCTTTATAACGTGTCCAACTATTATTCATAACGATTCTAAATCGACTGCGGTCATGCGAATATAATTGAAACACTGCTGTCCATCTTCCAGTTGTATTTCGCGTAGTAAATTATGGTAAGCACCAGTTGCTCGTCTCCTAGAAATCTATTCTCGTACCCAAAATCCTTTTTTGTCTTTCTCAATAATAAAATAGTGCAGCTGTTACACGTGCACGTCTCGACGTCATTATCTCAGAGTGTAGAGTAGCATAATTTAATTTTAACAATAAGTTATGATAACTGCAAACCGCGAGTTTCTCGTTGGACAATTATTGCAGAAATAAAATGCGAGTAATGTACACAACATGTAAACGATACAGCATGAACTTGTGCAAGTTTGCATGCAGGTGAAAACGTGGCCTTAAATTAAGTAGTTTATAAGTTGGTCAATAACGACTAATCGGCGTCTAAAATACATCTTCAAAATGACACCCGAAGCCTTAATATTGTAAGCAGGTTAATAATATGTTACGGATGAAAATTTTGATTTGTAAAACATAAAAGGGAACCCAGTTTTAAGCAACTGCCAATTTATCTATATATAAGGTATGTTTAATGTTTAAACTGTCAGTAGATATAAGTTTATTTACATGAATTAACATTTTTTATTTGGTATATAATTGATTGCGAGAATTGAGAAGTCTGGAAGAAAAGAGGGGAGGCCTTTACCCAGCTGTGTGGGACACTGTAGACTGCTAGTCATAATAATAATAATTAATTTAACAGCGGTGCAGAACCGTCGATGCACGCCGTGCCGAACGCGTCGTACAACATCCTGCATCCAGCTCCGCTGTACCCGCCACAACATGTACCTATGTAAGTGGCTCACTATTTATTACTATCTATCAGGGCCTATATACCTTAAGTGCGTTGAACTACCAGTTAAGACAATGGGGAAATTGAAATGAGCCAGTTGACGGACCTACGTCATTTGGTCAGAATAAGTCAATTCCATGTAAGTCGTGATCTGTCGGTTGAGTTTTACATAAACCGACCAAATTACTTAGATCCACGTCCTGTATCTGTTTCAACTTTTCTGATTGTACTTTCCTTAAAAACAAAACATCTCGTACGCAGTGCCGAGCGCACGGAAGCCCATAGTACAATATGTATGAGGCGCGAGCTGATACGCTCGGCACGTGGGACCGGCGCGGCATTGTTTCCTACAAATGTACCGCGAAATTTGTCCGAACTCGTGCGCCGCACGGGGAACCGGAAATTACCGATGGCGCCCGATCGCCGTTCGGCTCCGCAGCCGATGACCTTTCAGCATTCACTCGTTATTAATTTATTATTAGATTTTGCTGTATCATGTTAAGCATTGTTTTTATGTAACTAATAATTATTTCTTCTTTACTTTCGATTTATTTTATTCTTCTCATTCTCTCGGCTTCATTGACTTGTATAAGATTTTCTGTGTTTAGCGCTTGTAACGTAAGTGAACATTGACTAAATAAAATACAATAACAAAACCAATGAGCAATTAATGTGCACCACCAGACAAAGACCTACCAGCCGCCACTGCCATTTATGTATTTAACTTATATTATTTAATAAAAGTAGTTGGCAAGCGAGCAGACAGGCAACCTAAAGGAAAACAACTGCCGTTGCCCATGGATAAGAATTGCAAGCGCGTTGCCAACCTTATATGAATACAACTTATGTATTGAGATATGCACATCTACTCTCAACTTCTTTTTGCTACTAGCCCTTACCAGCGGCTTCGCTCGTGTGAAAAATTTAAAACATGATGTTTTTTTTAAACAAAAGTAGCCATTTTACTTTCCAGCCTTTCAACTAAGTCTATGGTAAATATCAAGTCGATTGGTAGCTTCGTTAGGTCGTGTGGGAGGACGCACAAACAATCAAATACACTTTCTCATCTATACTAATATGCTGTATATAAGCAGAATTTATAATATTAATATGGATAATTATTATCATTTATTTATATGTGTTTTAACTCCAGGTACGGTGGCGCGGGCGCAGTGAACGTAGCGGGGTACGATGGCGCGGGGTGGGCCGTACCGTACGACGTCACGATCACGCGCAACGACGGCGAGGGGTTCGGCTTCGTCGTCATATCTTCCACCAACAAGTCCACCAGCACTATAGGTTAGTTGTCGATAGTTAAGGTAACTAGGTTTGAGCGAAACCGCATTTATGCGATACCAAACTGCGCGAGACACTTCGCCATCGAGATGACGTTACGTTTCTAAAAATGCAGTTCTATGGAAGTGAAGTGTGGTTTAAACTTCGCATTAGAGAGGTTTAACCTTTAATTTAGAGAACGCCTTATCTTATTAAATTATTTATTACGAATTGTCTTTGACTAAATATTTAACACGATTGACGTAACAGGTCAAGTGATCCCGAACTCGCCGGCGGCGCGGTGCGGGCGCGTGCGTGTCGGCGACGCTATCTTGGCGATCAACGGCGTCGCGGTGCGGCAGCTCGCGCACCCCGAGCTCGTGGCGCTGATCAAGCGCTCCGGCGCGCACGTCACACTCACCGTGCTGCCCGCGCAGCCGCCGCCGCACGACTGGTGAGTGAGCGAGATGGAGATGTGTGTGTGAGTAGGAGCGGTGCGATAGCTCGCACATCCCGAGCTCTGCCGCACGACAGACAAGTGAGTGAGACGCATAAGTTAAAATGAGTGCGAGCGAGATGCAACTATTGGTAGTTGGCAGTTACTTAAAGAGTGCAAGAACAAGACAATTTTTTAAAAAAATTATATGTAGGAGAAAAACCAACAAACTTAGACGAAAAGAGTCATGCATCATTCATTTTATTGTGTTTTCTAACGTCACTGCTTTCACTGGCTAAATTTAAAATTTTCTTTCCTTTTCAGACATTACGCCCACGATGAGGTATTTTAAGATCTTGAGCTCACGAATAAACAGATCTAACATAAAGTTATGAGTGGTAACACAAAATACTTTTGTATTGAATCCAATAGCTTTAAAAGAATGTCAAATTTATATTTTAATAGTATATAAACCAAGTAGCGATAACTTTAAGATGTTTTTTTACTATAAAAATGACTTGTCTCCACATTGTCATATTATGAATATTGATAAGAATAGATTAAGTGTTTTGTAGCTATATATTCAGAACATTTATTCAAATCAGCAAATGAATGTATATTGTAATAATACTTAATAGAGTAAGATTAGAGTAATTTTTTGTGTGTTTAGACACCAGGTCGTTTAGCCAAGCGTTCATTTCCATACATTTGTTTGCGATTCTACAAAGAAGCAAGACCTAAGTCTTGGCTAACCCCCCTGTACTCCATTCGTCGTTATTTGTAGCAAAAATAAAATAAAAAAAAAATATTAAAAATTCGCATGATATTTCGTGCCAAGTTTTTTCAGAACAGACTATAGTAAATATGTTTTAGAAATAGCCGGGACCAAACAGAAATTTCTATTCGACAGTTATTTTTATCATTATTATATACTAATATGAGAATCTTTATGATAGAAAAATACCATTCCCGTCCAAACACCCTACTAAAACGTTAATATTTTTATATATGTACTGTAGCCATGATATATTTCTAGTTTTTTAATATTAGGTCGTGAAATTGATGGAACTCAGATATAAGATAGCGTTAAAAATTATACTATATAGATATCGTAAACTATACATTTGAAATGTTAGCTAACCAATCTTTCTGCAGAACTAGTATATAAAACAGAAATGCGATTTTTAAACCATTGTTATTTACAAACAGTAAAATTATAAAATGTCATAATCAGTATTGAATGAAATGTGAACGAAGACTGTATGAATTATGAACAAGTTGTTGCCATGCATATATATAAATCAAACTATTACTGGCTAAGATATATGCAGCTACGGCTTTTGCTCAAGTTGTAAACTAACTGAAATCTCTTTAGTCTATATAGTCTGAGAAAAGCCCTAGAAAAAAATTCGTCCACGCAAGAAAATATAAGTTGAAATACCGAATATTGACACAAAACGTTATATAATACCAGATGTCGCCTGCAACTCCGTCCGGGAGGTAACAAATATTAGAAGATTTATATTCCTGCTTTTCTTTTGAAATGTTTCCTGATTTTACCTTGTTATAAACCTCACGGAGCCCGAGAACTTTCAAACGAATGCAAAACCGTGGAAATCGGTTCGTGCGTTCTAAAGTTAAATCGTCACGAAGGAAAACCCGACTTATTTTTATACAATAGATATCAAAATTGTGTATGTTCCAAATATATTTGGCTTGTGTAGTGGATGTTCGTCGACATATTCTTTATCTGTTACCAATTCCCCCATGTGGAAAATAAATAGAAGATGCGGACTACGGACAAAATATAACATCATAAAAATTTGAGTTTTTTTTAATACATTTTATTTAAAGGACCATTATAAATGACATGTCGGTCCTGTAAGTTAAAAAATATTTATAGCTTAAGACAAACAATAATATTATATTATATATTTATAGTAATAACTCTCAGCCATGTCAGACGAAGGGTTTGTTGGTAAACTAAGTAGATTTAAATTAAAAGACACCCTAGTCTATTGAAAACGCGTACATACTGTAAGAAGATGATGAACATCCACCACTAATCCAAAAAAGAAATCTCTCCTGCGACTAGACTTATATTATGAGCATATTCGACCCACTTGCGTTATCACATTATAGTAGGTTAATATTATATTCTTATTTATGTTAATATTTTAAAAATCGACATTTTTTCAAACAAAAAAAAGTGACTAGCCCAAGTAGGCAAAGCTTGTAGGGTTTTAATCAATAAGTAGTCAATATGTTTAGTTACTCGTTTCGAATTAGACACAAATCCAAAAGTAACTGCCATTAGAAAAATAATAAATTATTTATGTTATGTATACTGTCGTTAGAATTCAGATTATGAATGCTATTTTAGGAAGCAAATGCAACAAGTTTATAACAAATTACATTTTTACACTTACAATTTTGTGCACTTTTTAGCACACATTTTTAGACTTTAGACCACTATGGATTTTAAAATATGAAATTTAGGATTTTATAAAAAAAAAAGGTAGTAAAAAATATAAATCTTAAATAAAAATCTTTGTATTTAATTAAAAAGTGATGTATACAATGCAATGAAACGTTATCTGTGTTCGGTTTTAAGATGAGACCGCACTAAAACGATATCACAGAACACGACGCTCCGTAGAACTCACTTTCGTTAAACCTTGGTTCTTTGTGGCAATTTTATTGTGATATTTAAGGGGGCAAGCGACCAGACGGGTTACCTGATGGAAAGCAACTGCCGTCGCCCATGGACACTCGTAACATCCGAAGAGTCTCAAGTGCGTCGCAGCCTTTATGAGGGAATAGGCATAGAGGGAATTGGGAAGTTGGGCCATCGGTTAACTGACTCACTGAACGAAACACAGCACAACGCCGTTTCGCGCCAGTGTACTTTGAGGCCGTGGTGTCACTCCGGTCGAGCCGGCCCATTCGGAAAAAAATTGTGCCGTTTCAAATTGACACCGTTGTCGTGTCGAGTGAAGTTGTAATGTATGGCCGTGCTAATCCACATCAACACGGTAACCGTCTTTTTAGTTTTCAGTAATGTATGGACTTGTGCAGACGCTACACGTGAACACGGGTGCAACACGGCACGGCGACCGTGCCGCGGCCCCGTCTATTTCTCCACCTTCTGATAAGGAACCTATAGGCTTTCCATAACTAATCTGACATATGAAGTATGCAGTATCTCTCGGATATATTGTGGATAGCCTATCCAATGCATGCGGTGAAATAGTCCCTGAGTCGTGAGAGTGCGGTCTCGCCTTTAACTTAGGCATTTTTATTATTTGACTAGAGATTTGTTTTTAATTTTGACTGACATTGTAGATATGTACTGTGAAATTGTTATAAAGGGACCACCGAGCTGTATAATAGTTTTAAGTTATTTTATTAATTTATGCAATAGAATGCAATATTAAGTGCCTTTACTGTCCTCTTGCCTTCTCAATGTAGTATCCTAAGTACGCAATAAATTTTAAATATGCCGTCCTCGAGCTTAAAAGCCGTTAACCAACATCTGGTTTATTTGATATTTTGATGCCATCATGATGAGGAGAAAAAACTCTATCGACGTGTATTACCAACACTTTTCTAGCTTTTATAGTCATCGAGTTATCAAAATGTATATTGTCGTTATATACACACAATTCCTTACATTGCAACGCGCGTTTTTTGCTCATAACTCAAAAAGTACTTTTTTGTACATAGCGGCATTTTAGCTCGAGGACGGCAGGTATGTTAGGCAGCGGTTGCTAAACATGGTCTTCCGAACCTTGCAGCATGCGACAGCGACAAAAACACAAAATGACACCGTGTTCTAGGATTTATTCATTTTTACCTACGCCTCTGTAAAAACCAATGCTAGTAGAAAATTAATCCATAGCCTAGTTTATAATGTGTCATGTTATTTAATTTTGACGTTCGAGGTCGCGTGCTGCAAGATAGGAAAGTTACATATTATAGTAGGTATTGTAATATTAATGAAACCATATTGTTATTAAATTATGCTGAATAATGTTGAAACGTTATTCAAATGTTTATAGTGTCTTGTTATAGGGAGAATATGGATTATGGAATTGAATAGAAACTTTTTTGTCACAAAAAGTTAGGTTCACATATATCTCCGCTGCTTTTGGTTGATGCTATGCTTATTTACTATATAGTTTACCTATAAAAAATAGGAATGAAATTAATTCCTTGTTCCACAAAATTCTATACATAAAACACTCTAGAAAAATTACTTGGTAGCTAGTTTCTATCGCCACCTGTAACTTGACCACAACTACTGTACCCCGCCCCGCACTAGGAACGTGGGACGGAGCTGGGGACGGATAATAATACTGTGGTAGTATACGTCGGCGTTAACGGCCAACTGACAGAGTAGCACGGCCGGTAACCATGGTAACCCTCCCGCGTCGCGCCGCGCTCATAGCCAAGGCGCGGTATAGCTCCTGTGGTCAAGCTATACCGAATTGTAAAATCGTTGTATGTCATGTTAATATTTGTTTTTGAATGGTTTTTAATGTAAAGCATTTTTTAATGTAAATGTCGAATAAGCTATCGACTACTTATCTGGCAGATACTCTATACTTCACCTGTTACATAAGTTAAGGATAGCTAGTATGGTACGTATATCAGGAAGTGGTCAAACAGGCCCTAATTTTTTTATGCATTTTATATAAATGAGCATATCATTGATCGTTTTTACGTACTTAATAAACAAATTATTTGAAATTGGTAATGTTCAGTCGATGTTTGTAACAAATAGATGCATAGATGTTTCGTTGTAGACATGTCTTGTTATATTTTGTAGGTACAATAAATGTATATTTTATTATTTGTAATTTCATTTTAATCTAGCAAAAAAAAGCTAGCATCCCAGCGACTTGATCTTCCCCATACAAATCACAAAAAAAATCTCTTTCAGCGCTGCTACTTCCACAGTAAACTCAATATAAGGGAAACATACACACCCTGTTCTATTTTCACTTACTCTTGTTACACTTTGTGTACTGTTAAAGATTCTTTAAAATTGTTATTTCTTTTGAGTTCTCTGGGAAAGTTTGTCGTCGCTTTTAGCCATGAATGTTTTTTAAACTTTCTTATGGGTAATACCGGACGCTGAAGCACATTCTCAAGTTGCAACAGGAAATTTTCTCTTTCAAAGATGCTATTCATTCATATTTAACTCTTTAGGGTGTAACAAAAGTAAGAGTTTGCTGCGGGACCGGAAAAATGGTTGGAAATCTTAAAAAATGTGGATTTCTTGTGTAGCTAGATAGACAAGCTAGATAATGAAATCGCATAATTACAAGATTTATCAAAATTTTATGGGAAACAATTAGCATTTGCAGGAATGTTGTAAAATGTTAGTTATCCGCTTCATCCACTTACGTTAACTAAAAGGTCTGATACGAATAAGTTCAAATAACATTTTTTATAATATTTATTTTTATAATAATAACAAGATTCATCAAAATTTTATAGGAAACAATTAGCATTTGCAGGAATATTGTAAAATGTTAGTTATCCACTTTCGTTAACTGAAAGGTTTGATACGAATGAGTTCAAATAAAATTTAGCCTTTAATTATTTAATTTAAACATATCGTTTTACTGTAGGTAATGCGGTCGTCAAACATCGAGTTTTTTTATAAATCTAATAAACCCTGGCAGTTTTAACAGAAGTGCCGTTGCTCGTCGGAGCGACTGCCACGCTCAGGATCCAGTCGGTATACCGGTCTATCCTGGTGAAGACGTCCGGATATGCGGCGTTACCGCAGTCCTTGAAGAACGAGGACAGACCCACCACGACCTGGCCTATAACCATCGGCGCGCCGGAGTCGCCCATACACACGCCGAAGTTGCCCTCGCGACTGGCGCAGATCACCGCTGGTGGGAATGGGTAGAGTGCAATTATAGCCACATGTCAAGTAAATAATCATACAGGATTCGGATTGGCAAGATCTTAAGGGAGGAGTCACGCGTACCAAGTAGTAATTATATTTCAGTCTTCCTTTGAGTGGTGGGTATAAACTACTAATAACTTTTTTATGATATTAAGGGAGCAAGCGAGCAGACGGGTTACCTGATGGTAAGCAACTACCGTCGCTTAGGACACTTGCGATATCCGAAGAGTCGCACGTGCGTTGCCGGCTTTTATGATGGAACACAACAACAGGGTATTAGAGAAGATGGGCCACCGCGCCGGTAAAATCACTCGCTGAACGAAACACAGCACAACGCCGTTTCACGCCAGGTCTCTATGAGGCCGTGGTATCTCTCCGGTCGACCCGGCCAATTCGTGCCGAAGCATGGCTATCCGACGGCAAAAACTTGTAAAAAACAATTTTTTTTATATATTTTTCTAGGCAGTCTTGAAAGGAGTAAAACCTCAAAAGGAAATAACTCAAAAAACTTTCTTATTGGGGACCATCCATAAGGTACGTAGTCACATCTAAAGTGGGGGAGGGGGGGTAAGCAAAGTGCGAC